>CBVK0103031193.1:0-27437 GCA_900067695.1 Picea abies | reverse complement strand
CCCACGCTCACTCTATCCCCTGTCGTCTTTGGCATGCGATTCCATGCCGACCACGTGCTTCCCCTCTCCCCCACCCTCCATGTCTTCCCTTCCCCCTCGCTCGAGTCCCTTTTATATCAAGGATATCCATCTGAATTTCTGGATGATCCATCGTCACCTCCCTGTATCAGCTCTGCACTTTCATCTGCTGCAACTTCTCCCTCGCTCGTGGGACATGATGGCTCCCCTAGCTCTTAACGATATGTTGATCCTTGGCAATTGGATTCAATCCATCCTGTTTATCTCTCTTGCCTGGCTCCGCATCCCTCTCGGCTTTGGACAGATCTCCTCGCCTCCCTCTTCTCGACTCTTCCTCCCAGCTAGTTTCGACAACCTTTTGCACAGTGCCTGCTCGCCCCTCGCGCATTGCAAAATCACGCGACGAAGTTCCAGAGACCCTTACACATGCCCAATCCGTGCCACTAAAGACATTCGTGAGAAATTCCAGGCCCTGCGAACAGACTGTAGGCGTATAGAAGAATGCTCAGGCTCGAGGCATTGTGGACTCCAACAAGAAACCCAAGTGATCCGTGAAAGTATGGTCGAAATGCAGACTCAGATACAACAACTGGAAATCATACACAACCAAGAATTGGCAATTGTCCTCAGGGGGGTTAACCGCAATACAAGGCAGATAGGAGCAGTCACCCAACGTCTGGGAAATCCTCAGCAACAAGCTCATTCTGTAGGCATGGACGAATCTCATTTACCTTCAACCTTCCACTCTGTTTCTAGCAATGATCAACACGTCCCGATGGCTCCAGGGCTCTCCGATCATGCTTGGGAAAAGGACAATTAGGCTCAGCACCACGCGGAAACACACCAAGCAGAGGGGAATCAAGAAACACAATAGAATAATCCAAGCCAACCCTACATGTAGCTCTGGTTTTTTATGAATTGTAAATTTCTGTTGTCATTAAATAGTTTTATAGCCATTTTCACGTGGAAAAACTATAGCCTATACAGAACAATGGCCAAATATCTCACCGACATAGAAAGACTTTTTTGTTTCTATGACAATAGAAGAGGTGCATGCACCCTGCTGTCTGTATCTTTTTGGAATTCTGGCAGTTTTTGATATAATATAAATATACCCTTTTTGTTAAAAATAAATAAAAAGGGAGCACACAATGTTGGAAATGATTGTTCCATGTCTTTGTTTACAAAATTTGTTTGAATGTCGCATTTCATTTGTCTTATTTGTTGGATAATTTCTTATATTTATATACAAGGTAGTAATTATGTGTACTTTCAACCAATTAGGCAAGTACCAAGTGAAAGATATAAATGTATATATTGAGCCTCTTGTCAACGAGATAATAAATTTATGGGCTAGTATCACTATGTATGACATCTCTAGACCAATAGGGCAAAAAAAATTTCAATTCCATGGAATACTTACATGGACAATTCATGATGCCCCAGGGCTAACACATTTTTGTGGTATGTAACATACTACTGCACTTTAAAAATATATAATTTTATGAAAATATGATGCATGTTTCTTAAATATTAATTCCTTGTTATATGAATAACACTGACATTAATCCATATCTTGCAGGTATTCAAACAAAGGGTAAATTTGCATATCCAATTTGTGGTCCTAGGATGAAATCTCGCCATTCAAGAAGTTTAGGAAAGAAGATGTTTGATGAATATATGCACTTCTTCCCTAAGAACCATACGTATTGAACTGCAAAAAAAACATCTTTTCAATTTTAAAGAAGAGACTGGAATAAAACCACGAAGAATGACACCTTACCTATGAAAGTTGGAATATAATAGAAATCGTCAAGGTAAGAAATTAGTCTATGTATCATATATATTAGTGTTTTACAATTTTAATTTGTATTGAATTATGTTTATTGTATCTAACCATTATTGTTGTAATCTCATTTATTTTTCATAAATGTCGGCAAGGCATTAATGGGATTCCATGAGGAATGAAAAATTACCCTATACAATTTAGTAGGTTTCCCTACTATGAGCACCTACAAATAACTCATTTGTTTGATACAATGCATATTAGGAAGAATGTAACATAAACGTTGTGGAGAATCTTAGATGGAAGGAGTGACAAAGAAAAATTTGTCAAAATTTGTACTGACATTTAGGAAGCCAATCATGCAATGCAAAATTTGATTTATTCAAATAGCAATGTACACCAAAATAGTCTTCCATGGTTATTTACAGAACATGAAAACAATGTTGTAAAAGAGGTCATTCGGAAAATTAAATTTCCCATGGGATTTGCTTCATACATAAAGAATATCTTAACGAAGAAAGGTGAATTTGGTGCGGTGAAAACTCATGACTGGCATACCTTCATCAAGGTTATTATTTTGGTGGATTTCTATACTAGTAATACTTCATTTTAGTATTTCAATTTTGTTTTCTTTTCAAAAATATAATGATCCATTTTTTGTTACAGTATGTTCTACCTCTATCTCTGCCTGACATCTTTCGCAACAATGTAAAACAAGTTATATATGATCTTGGAAAATACATGAGGTAAATGATGACTTATATGCAAAATCTGTGTTGTTGAACTTGACAACATTTGTTTTACTTGCAATGTATATACTTTGTTGTTGAAACCTATGATTTGCTTTGTATCATGTGTAGGTGGTTGCCATCTAAATAAATCCATAAATAAGATATAAAATATTGAAGGAGAGAAATTCCTTGGCTAATGTGTGAAACAAAAAAGTATCTACATTTGACATTTTTCAATGCACAAGAACACTACCTCATACACCAAGTTGAGGAGATTGAAATGTGTGGACCTATACACACAAGGTCAATGTGGATGGTGGAGAGGCACTTGAAGTCATTGAATGATTTCGTCAAACAAAGAGCATGTCCTTAGGGTTATACGGTGGAGGGCTATATGGTGTATCAATCCTTGGTGTATATTAGTCAGTATCTTCCAAAATTAGCAGCAAATATGAAGGTTCCTCAGATCTGGGATGTCAATTCGATTAACAAATTTGAAGGGCATGTCCTGATCGAGAAAGGTAGAATGAGGAAAGTGAAAGTGATCCGGATTTATGAGCGGAACGAAATGAAAACACAAATATATAATATTAACACAAATACACAGTGAATAATAATAGAGATACAATAAAACTTGATTTCTATTAAATAAGAAATATGTTGAAACTGTAAAATGCAAACTGAAACAAGCTTGCTAGAATGGTGGTAGCTTATCTGTGAGAAGAGATCTGATGACTATGCTCATTCGAAAGAAGATGAGTACAATGAGGTTCCAAAGGCCTTTTTACATCAAACATGAATGCCAAAACCCTAGACATCCAAAATCCTAACCCTAGGAGATGAACTGCCAAAAGTCATGTGGGTCCCATTGGGGTAAGTTGGTACATCAACTTCATGGGGTCATAACTTTTGCATACAATCTCCGTTTTAGGTGCACGATAGCCAATTGGAAAGGTCTATCCGAGGAATACACATTACACCATCACACTCCTACTAAGTTTACAATGTGACTTTGGTGGGCCCAAAAAACGTTGTTTAGGGCCTCAAAACAACCTGAGAAGTTTAGGACCCGAAAAGCTAGAAACAAACTGCCAAGATGAAAACTGAAACTGCCAAGATGAAATCTATATGTGATCCAGTTGGAATAGGTGGGTGGCCACCGATATCCACTTGGATCAATCCTCCCCCCTTAGGAAGCAATGGTATCCATTATGTTGAGTTCCCCCATCAAATGAGGAAATTTTTGCTGAATTTGGCCTTGGGTGAGCCACTTGCCTTGGTGCAAGAGCTTCCTTGCTTTGACAACACGATAAAGCTGAAACTTCTGTTGGTTAGTGTCCATGACCTATGTGTCCACGATATGATCAATGGATGCATGTTCCATACAGTCAGGGTTGAGCTCTGTCAGTGTCAACTATTTTCCTACCTCTGAGGTGTCCAATAATGGTGGAAAGTATGGTCGAAGGAGGTCCACATTAAACACTAGGTGTAAGCCAAGGAAGGGGGGAATTTTGAGCTCAAAATAATTATCACCCAGAATATTGGTGATGGTATAAGTGTTGGGTATGTGTTATATTCTTTTCATGACTAGCTATAGTTTTTGCTACGTTGTGCCTCAGGAAATGTGTCACACTTTTACCTCGTTTTTTGTGTCACCTCGATTTTTGTGCATAGTTGAGTGGTTTTTCGACACATGGATTTTTGCTGATGGTTTTCTATTTCTGGTTAAGGAATTAGGGTTGTTGACTAATCCAGGTCATTGGATTAGGGTTTTAGATGTCGCTGGCTCCTATATGTATATTGTATTGTAAACAATGTATAATGTGTATGAATATAAAATATGTTGATTTTCCCGGTTTGTGTTTCGAGGGGAAAAATATATGTGTAATGTGTGTATTTTCCATTGTATATTTTCTATTCTTTTACTGAAAATCTATTTGTAGTAATATATTGTACAAGCTTAAAATGTACTTGCACTCATTCGAAGAAGAGCTTGACAATGTCCTCTGATGTGATGCTCTTCTTGCAGGCGACCAAAATCACCATCTTGGAAAATCGATCAATAACCACAAAAACACAATCATTTCCCTGCTTGGTTGAAGGAAGGCCCGACATGTAGTCCATCAAGATGGATTCCCAGGGCTTGTCAGAAGTAGGCATAGGGGTGTACATGCCTTGCTTCTTAATGGTCGGTTTGGAAATGGTGTAGGCCGTGCAAGACCTGATATACTTGCTGACATCCTGTCACAGTTTCGCCCAATAGAAATGTTGTTGCAACACTGCCACTATATTCTCTACGTCGAAGTGTCTTGGAACATGACTGTAATGAGCTTTCCAAATCAGCTTCGCTCGCTCGCTTGATGGAACGCAAAGATGGACCAGATGGCACAACAACTCATCCTGCAGATGAAAATAAGTGACAAATGTGTTTATTCCTAGCATCTGGTAGGTAGTGGAGAAGTCGGGATCTCACTCATAGAGTTGGGGCAATCCAAAGGTATCATGTCCATAAGAGTGTAGCACCGTGGTTAGTGCAACAACTGTAGGTCGGCTGAGGTAGTCAGCGATGTGGTTGGTGCTCCCTATCTTATACTTGATGTTGAGATGGAACTGATGCAAGTTCATGGAACACTTCTGACGACAACCATTCTACAATTTGCCTTGTGTCTGCATGAACTGCAGAGGCTTATGATCAATGCGGATGACTATCTCCTTCTCGAGAATGTCATGCCTTCACTTGCGTCAGGATTGTACAATGGAGTACATTTCTTTGTCCTGAGTGGGTACTTACATATAATATCTGATAATGTCTCACTATGATAGGCCACGAGATGTCCATGCTGAGTGAGAAATGCACCCACAACATAGTCTGAAGCAACTGTCTCAATCTTAAACGATTGCTGCAAGTTGGGTAGTGAGAGCACAAACTTTGTTTCAAATCATCGAACACTTTCTGTTGCGAATGGCCCCACATAAATTTTTCCTTGCCACCACCCCTGGTCACTTGGCTAAGGGCCCATGCAATATGGGATAATCCCAACACGAACCTACGACATAAATTGGCAAGGCCTGAGAATCTCTGGAGCTCAGTGAGTGTGGTCAGGGCTGACCAGTCACATATGACCTAGATTTTGGCTAGATCGACATGCACTCCATGCACATCAACAATGCATCCTAGGTATTGGACCATGTTCATGCCGAAGGAGAATTTTTCCAAATTTTCATATAGCTTGTGTTGCTGCAGAGTGTGCAGAACCTATTGAATGTGTTGCAAGTGTTCTGCCCAATTCTTGTTGAAGATGAGGATGTCATCCAAGTAAACTACCACAAAAGAATTGGTGAAAGGCTGCAAGATATTGTGCATCATGCTCATGAAAGTTGTGGGGGCATTTATCAATCCAAAGGGCATGACCAACCATTCAAAAATATGTTCTTTGGACTTGAAGGTAGTCTTCCATACATCAGTATGCTCTATTGGGACCTGGTGGTAGTCGGACTTTTGATCAATATTATTGAAGTATTTGACCCCCTTGAGCTGGTCAAGGAGATCATCAATTCGGGGAAATGGGTATCGGTTCCTGATTGTGATTTTATTTAGGGTCCAATAATCGATGTAGAGTCGCCAAGACCTGTCTTTCTTCTACAGAAGCATGATTGGGTTTCCACAAGGTGACAAGCTTGGGTGGATGTGCCCCTTTTCAAGTAGTTCTTGGATCTGGTGCTTGATTTTCTCATTTTCTGATAGAGAGCAGCAATAGATTGGCCCATTAGGTAGCGGTGTGTTGGGGGTCATATCAATTGAGTGCTTGACCTGACAATGCAAAGTTACCCGAGTAGGCGAGGAGAAGATGTCTTTGTATTTTCCACGAACTTATCCACTTGCTTCTGCTACATGGAGAGACATGTCACAGAGGCCATGGATGTGGCTGCAACCTTCTGCTCACTCTGAGTGTGAATCATGAAGAAGACAAACTTCCCGGTCTGATAGATGACCGTTCTGCATTTCTTGACAGGGATCAAGGAAATGGAAATAGATGGGACTAGCTATGGTATCCTGTATATTTTCCTCTCCAAAGTAATAATAAAACTATGAGGCCTATACTCATATACACCATGATGTTTCCATAAATAAGGTTCACTCAAAATAACATCACAAACTTCAAGGGGGAGACATCACACAATATCTCATCTTTGAAGGGCTTGATCTCGTAGACTAGGAGACATTGTTGGCTGACACTGAGATCACTCCCTTGGTGGAGCCATCTGATGGTGTACGACTGCGGGTGTTGTGATGTGAGCAAAACCAACCGCTTGACGACCTCTGCTAAGATGAGGTTCTTCTGGCTACCTCTATCAATGATGAACTGCAACAGAGTACCCTTCACCCACATTTGTGAATTAAATAGACGCTCACATTCCTCCAGTTCACCGGGTTCATCAAGCTGGACCTAAGTGGTGATAACAACGGTGGCACTAGGTTCTGCATCAATGATCCATATCCCTTTTTCTGGTTCTAACTCAGAGTTGGATCCTGTATCTAATTCAAAGGCTTTTACCTTAGCCACCAATGATTTCTTTGAGCGAAATTCAACCGCCAACGATGTTATGCCAGGGGCTCTTATGGAAATCACGCCATTTCCTAGTGTCTTTCTTTGTCTTCCCATTGTCCTTCTTTGTTTCCAGTTTGTATTGGTTGTCCCAAGGCTGCCCACCCTTGCTCTGCTCTTTGTTCTGCAGGTTGGGGCCACCTTTTTCTTGCTTCTGCTGTGAGGGGTTTGCAGACCCAAACTATCGCGTCTTTTCTTTAAACTTCTGCTCTATTTTGATAGCGTATTGATAGGCTGCACCCAAGGATGAAATGTCTAGAAAATCCATTTATGTTTGTATGTATCTATGCAGATCAATGCAATACTTGAGCACTAGATGTTTCTTAGAGTCTTTGATACCCATCTTGGTGCGCAAGGTATGGAAGACATTGGTGAACTCTAGCACTATTTGGTCCCTTTCTTTCCGCAATGTGGTCCATCTTGTATATAAGTCGTCATAACTTCCAACAAGGTAGTATTGTTCCTTAATAACATCCCTGAAGGAACCCCAATTTGGTGTAACTACAAATAATGTAGATACATCTATTTCCTTTTTCTCACAGAAAGTCTCCCACCGATATTTGACATGGGGGACGACCTTGAGGAGTGCAACTGTAATCTTTTCTCTATCGAAAAAGTTGTGGACAAAAAAATACCCTTCTATAAGGTTTAACCATTTATCTACAACATCCACATCTATTTGACCTTCAAATATAGGAATATCAAAATTGATATGTACCTTGAAGGGGGTGGCACCTCCGCTTGAGGTAGATGTGTCTCTTGTCGGTAGTCATCGAAGGATTTGTGCAAAGTTGTCCATCATCTCGTTCCTTTATCGCTCGAGGGCTTCCTTGAGTAACATTATGAAAGGATCTCTTGTCCCATCATTTTTATTTTCCCTCGCCATGGGAGGTTGTTTGGGCGTGTGAGAGTAGTTGTCCTAAACAGAAACAAGCTCAAGACCCAACTCTCTATACCATAACCTCGTCAGGGACATGCACTAAAAACAACAAGGAGCAGACCACTATGATACCACTGATCCAGATTTATGAGTGGAATGAAATGAAAACATAGATATGTAATATTAACACAAAGACACAATGAATAATAACAGAGATACAATAAAACTTGACTTCTATTAAATAAGAAATATGTTGAAACTGTAACATGCAGACTGAAACAAGCTTGCTAGAATGGTGGCAACTTATCTCTAAGAAGAGATGCGACAACTGCACTCATTCACAAGAAGATGAGTACAATGAGGCTCCAAAGGAATTTTTACATCAAACACGAATGCCAAAACCCTAGACATCCAAAAACCTAACCCTAGGATATGAAGCACCAAAAGTCATGTGGGCCCCGTTGGGGTAAGTTGGTAGATCAACTTCATGGGGTCGTAACTTTTGCATACGATCTACGTTTTAGGTGCACAATATCCTGTTGGAAAGGTCTATCCGAGGAATACACATTATGTCATCACACTCTAATTAGGTCTACAGTGTGACTGTGGCGGGCCCAAAAAATGTTGTTTAGGGCCTGAAAATGGCCCTGGAAGTTTAGGACCTGAAAAGCTAGAAAAAAATTGTCAAGATGAAATTTGTATGTGAGCCAGTTGGAATAGGTGGGTGGCCACCAATATCTCCCTGGATCAGAAAGGTAATAAGATGGTAGATATCTATAATAATTTTCATTAATATTGATTTATTTCTATATTGTACTTATTTAATTTTATTCAACTTCCATAATTTATTAATTTTTATTCTTTTTTCATACAAATGGTCGAGAGTGGGATGCACTACATTTATACATCGCAAACAATCTTGATTGGATGAAGGTATGGATAGATCGATTTATACAATGTAATGGTATATTATCATGGGAAGGGGCAACTACATTACTTAAAGACGCTCATCGTAATCAAGATATCAATCTTACTTAGAGGGAAATTGATTTAGCATATGGTTTAAAAGATAAACGAGCAAGCATATTATTCACCCACATCATGTTTCAATTTTTTTCCAATATATTAATCTACGTGGCATGTTTTTTTCTTTTTAATTTATACTAAGTCTAAATATGTTTATTGATTAATAATGCGTTTTTTATGTGTCGAGCATATTGTAGTTGACGCACCACAAGGCTATGTGGTGCAATGGTCATAAATTTTACATCAAAAATTTGGATGACAAGAAGAAAACCTTTGATTGTGGGATAATTGTAGTCTTTCAGGTCACTAATGTTTCCTCTATAAGTGATAGACATCCAACAATATCTGAAAATAAATACTATGGGTATTTGGATGATATAATCAAGTGTGACTTTAAATCCTTCAAGTTAGTTTTGTTTGAGGTCAAATGGTATAGGTTACAAATGAATGGACGTGATCATGATAGATTCACTGTTATTGAGCATGCCAATGGATTTACCATGGTTAATACAAGAACGTTTGAGTCGGGTACAAAAACTTATGTTCTTCCAAGACAATGTGAGCAAGTATTTTATTCAGAGGTTCCAGGTAAAGCAGGTTGGTCATATGTTGTTAGATATGATGCAAGAGGAAGGCCTGTGAAGTATAATGTACCAGAAGAAGATGATATTGAAGTAGAAGAAGATGTAGATGAGCATGAGGTAGATGTACTGTCAAATGAATAAGTCAAAGAAGTTGAGCTAGATGTAGATGACAATGTTCTCGATGATGATATTGACTATGATATTATAGAAAATGACATTGATGACAATGTTGATATGACCAATCCTTTCAACGTCAACTCTAAACCAAATGATATAGATGTAGAGTTGGATGAAGAAGAAGATGATTAATGATATTAAAGAAATGTTGAAATGTAAGAGTTATGTGATTATATCTTCTATATGATTTATTCTCTTTAAAGTATTTAGTTATATGGGTTAATCGTCGTAGTTGTCGTCATCATTTTCATCATCATAATCGTCATTGTCATCGCATTCATCATCATTATCATTGTCATCATCATCATCATCATCATCATTGTTGTTGTCATTGTCATCACCATAATCAACATTGTTATCATCATCGTCATCGTCATTTTCATCATCATCATTGTCATTTTCATCATCGTCGTCATCATTGTCATTTTCGCAGTCGTCATCATCATCATCATCATCATTGTCATCATCATCGTCATTT
Source organism: Picea abies (assembly GCA_900067695.1). Lineage (NCBI taxonomy): Eukaryota > Viridiplantae > Streptophyta > Pinopsida > Pinales > Pinaceae > Picea > Picea abies. The sequence goes on along the minus strand of CBVK0103031193.1, from coordinate 17,150 downwards.
CCATTGTCATGATCATCATCATATCATCATCGTCATGATCGTTGTCATCATCATCGTCCTCATCATCATTTCATTACCATAATAAACAATGTCAATGCTCCACTCCTCATCAACACCATCATCGTAATCATTGTCATTTTCGTCGCAGTCATCATCGTTGTCATCACAGTTTTCATCATTCCTGTCATTGTCATCGTCATCATCTTCATCGTCGTTTTCGTTGTCGTCATTGTCATCACCATAATCAACATTTTCGTCGTCATATCATCATCGTTGTCATCATTGTCGTGTTATTGTCATTGTCATCATCATCGTCGTCGTCGTCGTCGTTGTGTGATTGTCATTGTCATCATCATCATCGTCAGTATCATCATCATCTTCATCATCATCATTGTCACAGTCATCATCATCATCATCGTCATCGTCAACAAGTTTGAGAGGGATTATAGGGATTACCATAAATACGGATTAGAGATTATGGGACGGGGATCATAGGTATCATGTGTTAGGATTTATTGGTTTTATATGTTAAAATAAGGTTTAAGAAAATATGATTAATATGGTTTATGGGTTTGGGATTATAAGTCTTACAAATTAGGGGTTTTTGGGTGGTTATGGGTTAGAGTTATGATGGTTGCAAGTTTGATGTTAAAGAAGTTAGGGTTATAAGGGTCATTGGTTATATGGTTTATGGCATTGAGTTATATGGGAAATAAATTATATTAGAGATTAATTTTAATATTAGGGTTATGGGTAATATTAAGGGTTATATAAGTTGGGTTCCAAAAATGATTTTTAGGTGTTATAAGATATATGGTTTAGAGGAGTTCAAATATTTTAAGGCTTGAGTATTATAGGGATTAGGAATATTTAGCGATGTGAAAATATAGGGGGTGAGGGTTATATGAATTACAAGGATTAATTATTATTTGTGTTAGACATTTTATAGCTTATAGATTAAAAATATTATATGGGTTTTATGGGTTAGGGTTTATAGAGGTTAAGGGTTAGGGGTTATGAGTTATATGGGTTAGAGGCAATAGAGATTATAAATAAGGGTTACAAAGATCAAGGGATGTGATTTATTGGAATTAGGGGTTGTAGCTGGGAATATGTGATATTGATATAAAGTATAAAGGTTATAAAAGTTTTAAGGGGTGGTTTTTAAAGGTTATTAAGGAATATATATGGGTTAGGTGTTAAGGTTATAAATTTTAGGTGCTAGTATTTATGAGGGAAAACTTATGTATTAGCGATTATGGTTAGGGATTATAGGCATTATGAGTGGTGAGCATTATAAGGTTTATTTTTTAGGAGTTATAGGGGTTAAGGATTGTAGGTTTTAGGGGTGATAGGTTATAGGGGTCAAAACTATGTGAGTTATATATGTTATAAGAAGTAAGGGTTTGTTAGTTAACATTTGAAATAGTTAGGTGTTAGGGATTGTAATGGTTAATGTTTAGGGGATGTATTGGTTAGATTTTATGGTTTAAATTTATTATATAGATTAGGGGATATGAGATTAATGATTATAATTTTTAGGGATTGTGCAGGGTGATAAGTTATAGGTTTGATGGTGATAAGTGTTATATGGTTAATGAATATAAGTGTCAGGGCTAATTGGTAGGTTCCATATCTAGGTTATAATTTAAGGATTAGGTGTTATATAATATATAGTTATAATTTATATAATATAGAGTTTTATATACTTGGGGTGGCATGTGTGGGAGGGAGTATTTTTTATCCCAGAGGAAATATTAACACTCTTTACTCTTAGGGATTGGGAGCTACTTCAAACAAAACAACTGAAGCTTATGCTCTTTTCTAGGGGATAAGACTAGCAAGAGAAAGGAATATTAACAACATGTCAGCTTTCAGAGATTCAATAATTGTAACCAGAGCAGTCATAGAATGAACTCAAACTGGAACAAACTTATTTAATGGGATAATAATTCAAGTTGTTGCACTCGGTCAATAATTTGAATAATTCCACCTGTATCATGTCAAATGATACTTAAATACCATAGTTGATCATCTTTCCAAAGAGGACACTAGGCTAAGCAAAGGAAAAATCATGATAAATGGGGTGGGAAGGGACCAAGCCTTGCCCTAAATCCCTCCCCCCTTTCATTTTTTGTGTCCCTGAGTTGGCAGATGGTGGTTCTTGGGGATTGACCTCTCCTCTTGCACATATGGGCATTAATTTCCTTGATGTATCAATATTCTCATTTGTGTGGAACAATAGTTTTATGAAGGGTTCAATGGCCTCATCTGTGGAGTTTTTCCTTGTGTCGCCCTATCTTGAACTTGTTGTTCATACTACTCGGGTTTCAATAGAGATTTATGCTTAGTGATTGCTTGTGTGTTGTAGTAGGTTCATGCTCTACGGGCCTTGGTTTTCTCCCTTTAAGTAGTTGGTTTCTATGTGCACTACATGTGGAAAAGGATTATTGCAAGACGAGTTATGCCCTGCTTGTTTTGATCAACTGGGAAATGAGCGACCTCTGTGTTTTTTCTTCACCATGAATGCTATTGGAGAGGTCTCAATATGCATCTTGGTATCTGGTGATGAATTGGGTAAATGTCATGGTTTCTTAAATTTTTTTTGTCCCAACTATGGTTTTTCATTATCTATTATTTGGGGTCGGGACCTAGTTTTGTGTGGACCTGGTGTTTTTCATAGAAGGATTCTGCATCCTCTTCCCATGGAGCCCTCTAGGAATGACCTCAAGCAAGTGCTCATAAGGAGTGAAGAGTTTGCTCATGAAAATAGTTCATCCCTCCACCACCTTTCAAGCAGATTCGAGGACTTCAAGTAGGCCTTGGCCAATCTCACCATATCCATAAATCAAGAAACAAAAATGGCTCTGCAAAACTTGAACATGCGTATGGATGGAGTGGAGTTAGAAATACAGTATATCAAAGCTCAACTCAATGCTTAGCCTGTGGAAATGACTTTCAATGTTCAATGGGATTAGCACTCCAGAGTTGATGGAGCCAATAGTGGTGCAAGAACTAGTGGTCGAGGTATTATTCCCATCGAGACAGAAGAAGAAACTCCTGATATTATGGAATCTTTCTCTTCTAACTAATGTATGTTTTTTTAAAGTTCTCTAGTGTCTATGCATCTACTGTAAGGATCTAAGAAGATCAAATGAGCTTATAAATAGTCTTATCAGACACATTTTCCCTCTTATTATAGATCTACAAATTTTTGATAGGCTGGAAGCCTTCTTTTGTAAGCTTTTGTTGTTGTTGCTTTAACACAACCTCTTTTAACACAAAATTAAGAATGTGGTGATCTGAACCTTCCTCATTTTTCTAGGGAACTATATTCAATAATTATCTCCTCACAATCATCAAATTCTTTTCAAAAATGATAAAAGGTGCTTTCTATCAAAATTATGCTTTCCTTAAAAAAGTTATTTTATCCTTTAGTTACTTGCTAAATGGATTGATTGTTTTTCACACAAATCACCTCAAGCCAAAATACAGATGGGTTTACTACGACAAACCCCCTCATGCATGAACAATCAACTCATAATACCTACATATCATGTGTATGTGTCACATGGGATGCATTTTGTCATAAGCTAAGCATAGGAAAAGTGGAAACCTTTAAAGATCTGCAACAGTGTACCAATATGGACAAGGTACTCATGAACTGTTGATGCAGAATCCACTACCAATGTGTCTAGGAACTGTTAATGATGAATCCACTACTAATGAATAATAACTAATCATGTCCTTTTAACGCTTTTTGTTATTGTAGTGGATCCCCTTTTAGTGCATCATCGTGCACGTTGTGCTACTAGAAGTAGTACAATGCTTGAGATGATGCATCGTCATCCAACACTAGAAGAGGGCCCAATAACTGAAGGGGATCAAGACGAATGTAATGATAATTTACTCATGAATTATATAAAAAATAAGAAACAAAAAAAATAAGTGATTGTATATATTCCGAGGACAAAATTTATTAATATAAATTATTTGTTATACATTTTTTTTTGTTTTTCTACCTTCTTATGCATGAACCTTATATCTTTTGTATGCATGTACCTTCTTTCTTTCATTTACCTTTAATTCTTGTTTTGGTACTTGTTATGCATGATGGGAATTGAGAGTGATGCAAGTCAGGGAGGAGGGGCCAAACGAGTTCCACCTTCACGTCGTTGGCCTTGTTTAGTAGGAAATAAATTATTCTCGAAACCAAGAGGAGCTCATTCATGAGGCATTCCCCTTTAGTATTTCTAGAGAGTCATACATGTTAAATTAGTATTCAGTCATAAAATGTTTTGTTCTCTTTGACAAATGCAACCTCATACATGTTTAGTTATTATCAAGTTATATAACCTTTTATTGCCTTTGACAAATGTAAGTTTGAAGGGAATTCACCTCCACAATCCACAACCATTTCCAACAAGGTATAAATCATTTGCTTCTCTTTCCTCATGAAGTTTTCCTTCATTGCCTTGTATACTTAAATTCAAAATCCAAGGACAGATAATGGTGGAAACAACTATTATTCATTTAATAATATTTTTTTAAGAGATTATTGAATGTAAGTTGATGTGGAATATTATGTTTTCCCTTAACTTTTTTGTTTTCCAATGTTCAATGTTCAGAAAAACCTATTCAGAGCACTTGGAAATATAGAATGTTGATTGGAGTTAGCGGTTGAGTCAATGAACATTGACAATAATATTGATAAATCAGATGGCACAAAAAAAGTTAGTTCCATACCTATACATATGCAAGCTTTTGGGAGATACACTTTTCGCACTTGTACCTCACCATTTGTTATATTCCTTAGACCATGTGTAGTATACCTAGGGAGGTACCCAATGGGAATGTGGTTATATATTATTAGTGGAGGTCATTTAATGTAAACTCGACTAGGTCCACTATATTATTAAATAAGGCCCACTATGGTAGTTAGATATATTATGTGAACATAATAAATGTAAGAGGAATTCTTAGAAGGTTCCACTTATAGAAGGTTCCTCCTCAAGAATGTTCTTAGGTGGTTGGTATCACTATATAAAGGGGTTTAATCAATGTAAATAAAATGAAGAATAAGAATAAGAAAATTTTGTATTTGGAGCGTGTGGTTCACTAGGAGGTTTCCCTCTCGAAGAGGCAAGTGAACATGAGAGGATCCCTTCCATAATAAGATCCATTGTATAATGTTACCCTACCCTAAGGGTTTGATATAATAAAGTGGGTTTTTCTATATTGTCTCTGAATATTTGTAGTGATTTTATTATTCAAGTCTTTGGTACTTAACAATCGGTATTTGAGCACTTTCTTCGGCCACAAAAAAGAGCAATTTTTATTTTTTTTTCTATTTTTGCAGATTTTTTCAAGAAGAAAAAGAGGGTCGTGACACTTCAGATAATTCTTGTAGATTTATATATGGAATTTTCATAAACTTGTTGTATATATGAGTTACTCTCGAAAAAGAAAACCAATTTAAAAAAACAAATCGTCTGAAACAGAGTCTGAGAAGTGAAGTTATCATCATTTTAAAATATATTATTTTTCATAGTTTTTTCAGTAACGATTGCGTGATTTTATTGATTTTTGTAGCACATGGGGCCAAATTTGCCACAAAAAATTATAGCTCTGAGTTACTCTCACAATTTCACCCAATTTCAAAAAATAAATTGTCCGAATCGGAGCTCCGGAAGTGAAGATATCGTTGATTTAAAATCAAACATTTTTTAGGTTTTTCGTGATGACGACGGTACCGTAGAGATCATAAGTTTTGACAAGGTACTTAGATTGCTGCCAGATCAGTGCCATTGGATAGAGAATTTTTAGATATTTGTTCTGGTATATTATATGCAATGTTTCCAATGGATATTCACTTTCAACTCCTCATGGATCTGCAATGAAAAGTGGAAGCCCTCCAGTCCAAATTTCAAAATATGGAAGGAACATTTCAATATTTTGGATAGATTAGACTTGCAAAGCATGGAAGATATATTAGGGATATCATGTATATTCACATAAAATGAGAATATAATCAAGAAATATATTCTTGGTATGCTTATGAGGATGATTGTGAAGATTGGTATATGGATAATTGTCATTTTCTGGGATGACAACCACTTTCATATTTTATTTGATGACTCTACTACACCTTCTGTAGACATCAATGTGACAAATCAAGAGCCAATAATGTAGTATACCTACGGAGGTAATATGGGGTACCTAGGGAGGTACCCAGTGTGAATGTGGTTAAGTATTATTAATGGATGTCATTCAATGTAAGGTGGACTAAGTCCACTATATTATTAAATAAGGCCCACTATGGTAGTTAGATATATTAATATGAACATAATAAATGTGAGAAGACTTTCTAGAAGATTTATTCTCTAGAATGTTCGTAGGAGATAGAGAGTGTTATATAAAGATGTATAAGCAATTTATTGGAGAAGACTGAAGTATATTGTTATTGTAGCAAACAAATATTGCTTAAGGAGTGCATTCCTTCCATAAGGAATAATATATGGTGTTACCCTACCTCAAGGGTTTTGTCTATTTCTTGTGTTCAATATTTGGTGAATGGTTTGGATTATTTTTATTGAGATTAAGGGTTATTTTTGAAGTTATATTTGTAGATGTATTTAGGTACTTAACATTTGGTATCAGAGCTCTTTCCTTGGCCAAATAAAGGAAGAATTGTTTGGTTCTTTTTGTAGATTTTTTAAAGGGAAAAAAGTGGACAACGCACTTCAGACTCATGTCTTTGCTTAGATTTTTAGAAACAAATTGGATATTTGAATTCCTCTTGAAAAATACCCAATTTCAATATTTTTTTTTTCTAAAATGGAGTTCGGGAAGTGAAGTTATCAACATTTTAAATTCGACAAATTTTTAGGGGTTTTCCAGAAAAACCCGCACGATTTGCACAATAAGTTATTTTTAAAACCCTTATTTCATTGAAGATTTCTTCCAAGAAAGATGTTTTTTACTTGAAAAGATGATGGTCCTAGTATTGAAGAATTCCTAAAGGCCCACAAGTTAGAATGAAAAGAGAAGTGGAAACATTCGTTATTCTTTTATTTCTGTGAAGATGCTAGCACATGGTGGAAATCATTGAACCATGTCAAGATGATGGGAATTTCTGATGAAGAAATAGAAAAATCAATTTTAGATAGGTGGTGTCATGTTGGAAAAATAGATAAAGAGATCACCCAGGGGTTTATTTTCATGTGGCAACTCTATATTACAGGTTCATGGTTGTATTCATAAAGACAATGTCATTGTTTCTATTAACCCTAGTTGTCAATTTTTTTTTATCAATGTGAATTTGTCTAAAAGGTTGCGAGTACCCACAAAGAATATTCAAAGCACATAGGTTGAGGGTAAAAATATTCCAGTCTTTAAATATTTGAAGATTACCATGGATAAATATGTGTTGCATTTATATTTTTATGTTATAGATATGGATGGTGTGGATATTGTTTTGGGATATCCTTGGATAGAATTAGTGGGTACAATTAATATTAATGTGCAAAAGACATTTTTGAAGTTGTGGTACAAGAAAAAGGAAATCACATTGCAGGATGTGTCTCTTAATAAGAAAGAAGGTCCCATGGAGGAAAGAAAAGAAGTTATTGTAGAGTTTGAAGTTGAATTAGAGGCAGAGACTACAGAAGGAGATGAAGCAAAGACACATGAAGGAAACAATAAATAAGCCAAGAAGATCATTGACTCAAAGGAACATTGTATTGCAGAATTGAAGAAAAAAACATTGATTCCTATAGTTGTTGTATATCATCATCCACACCATATAGAGAAACAACAGTCATCAAGGTAGGGGTGCGAGCATCAACATACTTATGCATTAGTATGGAACCATAAAGGAAACCAATCAAGAGGCGTATGGAGGACTACCCGCTATGAAGGACGATATCGGGATAGAGAAACAATCTCATGGCCCCACAGACATGATAAGGATCAAGATCATGATGGAAAGGAAATAGTTGGACATAATGTCTGTCTTCCATTAGGATGGATGGATGGTCGTACTTGGTACCAGCTGGCTACATTTATTATTCAGTCATATTGTATTGTTTCTTCTCATGTTTTAAGGACGAAACATGTTAAGGGGGATGTAATGCAGTATACCTAGGGAGGTAATATGGGGTACCTAGGGAGGTACCCAATGGGAATGTGGTTATGTATTATTAGTAGAGGCCACTCAATATAGGGTGGACTAAGTCCACTATATTATTAAATAAGGCCCACTATGGTAGTTAGATATATTAATATGAACATAAGAAAATGTGAGAAGCATTTCTAGAAAATTCCTTCTCTAGAATGTTCCTAGGAGATAGAGAGTGTTATATAAAGAAGTGTAAGAAATGTATTGGAGTAGAATGAATAATATTTTTATCCTAGCAAGCAAGTATTGTTTGAGGAGTGCATTTCTTCCATAAGGAGTAATATATGGTGTTACCCTACCTCAAGGGTTTCAAGTTTATTTCTTATGTTCAATCTTTGGTGAATAGTTTGGATTATTCTTGTTGAGATTAAGGGTTATTTCTAAAGTTATGTTTGCATATCTATTCAGGTACTTAACACCATGATGTATTATGCCCTTCAAGTAACAAAGAACATGTGATGCAGTGACCAAACGAATTTACCTTGGCTCAACCATATACTATCTCATAGTGTTCACTAAAAAACATTACTCAAGTCTACTAGTAACCAAATATATCAAAGATTCAATCAACTGTCTATACACCAAAGGATTAAAATTGAAGTCAACATGCAACTTTAGATTTGGTACCATAGGAGTAGCTAAGGGCTTACAATCCATTATCTAAAATCCCTTCAAAATCTCAACTGCATACTTACCCTATCCGAGGAACACCTCATTTGGACTATGTGACACCTCTAGACCCAAGAAATAATGCACAAGTCCAATGTCCTTCATGTAAACTTCTCATTCCAACTCTATCTTGAACCTTGCAATGAGCTTCTCTAAACTCCCTATAAGTATCAGGTCATCTAAATACATTAGGTCATATTCCTTGACAATTCCTAATTTAATCACTACCAAAAAATATTATGTGAGAAAGGTCATGAGAGAAGTGTCTGTGATAATACAAACATGAAATTGTCTTGGAATATTTTTTAGGATGTCGGAGTAGGAGGTAGACTATATGGTGGATCTATCATTAATTCCAATTCCTTTCCTAGCATTTTTGGGTTTTGAAGGTAAATAAACCTTGATTTCGATTCATGTGTAGATATTTCGATGCTCCAACACATGATCAATACTAATGTAGAAATCCGGTTGCTGCAACACATCACGATGTTGCAACACCTTTGATGAGTTTTCTAATTACCTTTTGATTAACTAGAAATATAACCATAACACTTGTAACTTTAATTTGTGAACTCAGGGATTCATATAGTTACTTGTGAACTATCATGCACTATATATGTCAGGGAAAATTATTCACTTTACTCTCCTAATGATGCAGTTGCAACAAAGATTTATGACTACAAAACTCAATCTGTAATACACTTTTGACAAAGTCACCAACTTCTAGCAAGCTTAGAAAACAAATCGACAGTCTAGGCTATGGAAAATTAAATCAAGCTTAATCTAATTCAACCGACCTGGAAGCACACCATGTTGTAACCCCAGTTGAATGTAATTGAAATTTGTAACTAACTAATTCAATCAGACTGGAAGCACACCGTGTTGTGACCCCGATCTGAATATGACATGAATTGAATTTTACTCTAAGTATAGAAAGAAAACACACTTCAACCAAGATCCAAATCTAGATGGTGACTATGTCAAGGGATATCCTCTTGCTTTAATCATGTAATTATTTAATAAAAGAATTCTACATACGATAATGATTAAGATCAGACCATTCACAATATTCAATATCTAAACGACACAACTAATTAGGACAAGAGGTATGAAGCTGCTAAAAACATAGTAATACGATATAGTGATGTAGCAGAACATAAACAGATACATAAGAATTTTGAAAGAGAAATCAATCTGTAGAAAGAAAACCTATACTTACAATACAACAATACATGACTAAGGAGGGGTCCCTACCTCCTTAGGCGAGGTACTGATTAAAACCTTCAATCACACACTAAGCTTCAGATGATCATTTACATGGAAAATAGAGCATGAGAATCAGAATAACAACTTTATTACTTATGGGAAACAAAGTTCACGATTACATTATCTGATGCCCCTTTTTCAAATCAAGTTGGGCCTTTATAAATTTTACATTGTTCTTTCTTTAGCAATAAAGTGTTGAGGACAAGCACGAGGATCTGTGATCCTCAGGTCATTCTCTACTTCATTCGAAAACTTGAATAAGATAGACATGATGATGTCCTTCATGACCCAACATCTTTCTTAACTAGCAGAATCTTGTTGGAGCGATTGCCTCTACCTTAGACTGACAATTTCCAGTTGTCTGCTTTTCATTTCCTCTTTTTTCCTTTTTCTTGTGTTTCTCGGGATGAAGGGCTGGTGATGACTTTCAATAATATTGTTGTCACATCTAGCAAGTTTCAAACAAAATCGTTGGTGTCGTGTTACAACACCAATAATTAAATATCATCATTATCGTGTTGTAGCCATTGGGAGTCGTGTTATAGAAGTAGTGATGGAGTTGATTTGCAACAACGAGGGATTGTGTGTCAGCAACTAGGTATTGTGTTGCAACAATGTAAGATCATGTTGTGAAAATTAGGAACTGTGTCACAACAACGTAACATCGTGTTACAAAAATTCGGAATTATGTTGCAACAACTTCCTTCATATGCCTGTGACATACCTTCTGTAACAATATCTCAACACATTCATTAGTAAGCATAAAAAGGTCATCTTTACCCCTATTTAGACTAGTAAAATCATCTAAAATGACATAAGTTTTGGTGAATGAACCCAGGGTAAAAGTATGTTATTATACTCAAGATCTATCTAGGATAATGGAAAAAGGTAGTGCAAGAAAGTAAAATAAGGGTGTGAAAAAAGGTGGTATTTTGGATGCCCATCATCTCCCCCAACCAAAATCGTTGCATGTCCTCATGCAACTACTCTGATCAATATGAATCTGAAAGGGATGCAACAAAATGAAGATCTTCATTGCTAAAATCTTTATGTCCAGCTTCATATGTCAATTAATACCCTCCATCCCTTTCAATGTCATGCTAATAACGTTCCTCCTTCGTCTGTCCCAACTGTTAGTCTTGTTGATACTCAGGGGAAGGCATCCAAATCATTGGGTATCAGAATCTCATCCCTATCCAACGATTTCCACATGCCTTCATGCAACGAACATATCTACATACTTGTTTCAAAGCCACTATGAAATTATGGAAATTGAAGGCATCCATTTTCCTTATCTCTACAGTTTCATGTTCCGATATTTGTCTCCTTCCCCGCAGAGCATCTTTCATAAAAAATTTGACGTGTTCTACACATTCACAGATGGATTCTTCTTTGTTATCGACCATGAAGGTTGCATGCTCCTGAGAGTTAACCCATGCATAATGTGATATTAGAATGATCTTTGGCTTATGGAACTCTCCTCTTACCTAGAGGTTGCAACCTTGATTCTTCTGAGAAACAAACATATCACTCTTCTACTGGGCTTGGTTTCTCATAAATGATGTGAATTCTCGTAACTGGATGTCTCCAAAAAAAGGAGTTGGGTTCCATTATGGCTCAAAATCCAAGATGATGTTATGCTGGTAAAGTTCACACAACAAGTTTTTATCTTCTTTGTTGCTCTCGTAATATACCTGCAAGAAGGTCTCCGAAAAGGTCAACTTATAGGGTTTTCATGCTGTCAATGTTTTAAATTGGAACATAAAGTATCTCTCCTTCATGAATACCGAATAAAATAGAGAGGGTTCTCTACAAGTGAGGACGGATCCCTAAAGGGAGCTCATCTTCCCTTTCTCTTCCTCCAGGAGTCTCACTTGGGCTTGTAGCTCAAAGGCCTTCTTGGTATCTTTCTTCCACAGTTCCTATTTACATATATGAATTCACAATTGCTAAACCCATCTCTACCTAATGTTGTAGATGGCATGTATGCATTCTTCTAGGGGGATTGTTCCTTCTTCATAAGTATTGACCATGCTTTTCCATTTATCCAATTGGGCTCTTATCTAAACGTTACCCTCAATGTATGTTTGGACTCCAACATCTTCCAAAAGGTTTATGTATGGGTTTCTTCATTGACCTGCTCAAGAGGCATTACCTCTTTTGCCTGTTCTCCATGGTCCTCACTCAAAGCTAACTCAATTTTAGTTTTAACATTCACTTGCTCGGGAGGCAAGACCTCTTATGTTTGGTTTTCTTGGTCCTTCATTAGGGTTGGTTCAGTCTGAGTCCCAACATCTTCTCCATGCTTCTCATAGACGTGGTCACTGAGTCCAATCACTTGGGCAAGACAATCGAGGCATGACTAGTCCTTTTGTAGTTCGACTCTCAATGTTATCACTTCCTTTTTCAATCTTTGATTAATTTTTCTTAAATTGAGGTTCTGTTGTGTAAGGACATTATATAATGGCCTAAATATGTTACCTGGAATAGGTTTCTTCCTCTTATGCTTGGGATTCCTCCTTTTAAGTGTTTCAATAGGCCCTTGTTTTACATTATTCGTTGGCCCTTGTGTTGTAGCCAAATTCTTGTCCTCTCCTTGTGTTACAATAGAATACTTGGTTTGGCCTTGTGCTGCGACAAAGTATGTATTTTCTCTTGCTGGTTCTTGTGTTTCAGTAGGGGATTTTTCCTCAAGAGGTTCTTCTCCAATTGGTTTTATTCCCCCTATTAGTTCTTGTGTTTCAACAGGTGATAGATCTTCCCTTGTTTTTTCCTGTGTGGTAGCAGGTGCTTCTTTCTCTTTATCTCTTGTGGATCCTACTTGTCCTGCTGGTTCTCGTGTGTTAGCAGGGATGTCTATTTCCTTCATTGGTTCTCCTACTCTTGTTGGTTCTTGTGTGTCAGCAAGGATGTTAATTTTATATGAGGAGTGTGTCCTCCTCTTCCTTGTAACATGAACCTCATGTATCATTTACACTCTTCTCTTTTGTGTAGGTCGGCCCGTCCTCTTGGGGAGTGTGCTACCTATGAACTCAATTTGGCAGTCATGGGAGGAATCCTGGTCTTTTTCCTCCCCCTCTAAAGGTTGTCTTGGGCATGTTCTCTATGTTGTAACTTCTCTCATTTCTTCCTCTGGTGTTGCAAGCTTCTCTTTAGCTGGAGGAGGGATACCCACAAAATCCTCCCATGCACGGTTTTCTTGCTCCAATGTGTGTTTTGCGAGGATCTTAATGAGGTCATGATGAGAGAGGAAATTACGTGGCCAATTATCCCTTTGTACATGGTGATCCATTTGCTGTAAAACTTTATAAAGGAAAAAAGGAATGTTAACTAACCTTTGGCACCACAAGTGGCTCAACAACTTTAGGTGATACCAGAGGAAGATTCCCTAGCACCCCTCACATGTGAGATATTTTTGGATATGGTATGAAACCTTTTCCCAAAGTGGGGTCAAGGAGTTTCTGACAAACCCATTCCCTTTATTTTTCATTTCTTCTCCATACTACATGAATTATTCCTTCACGGTGGGCAATGTTAATTTTGGGTAAAACCACCATTCTCCATCCTGTGGCAACCCTGTTACTGCATTGATTTCCCATTAATCCATAGTAATTGGCAACCCTCAGGCCCGAGCCCTGTTATCCTCTAGACTGCGTACGAACTCTAAAGCATTGTCTTCATTGAATCCCTATAATCTTTTGATCTATACTATCCATCCCACGACCTGTAAAATTCTCCATACTTTATCATCATCACAAAGAAATCTTGTGTTTGGATCGTGGCAAATGATAGATCCACCCATGGTTTTCCAGCATAATTATTCTATCATATTTCATGACTTCCATTGGTAGGTTAAAGAGGTCCTCCAACATTCTAGTGGGGGAAATAATAGAAGGTTTGGCTTCACACCTTTTGGAAATGGCAAGTTGGTGAAGGTAGGAGAAGTTCGGGGTGGAATTATTACGGCTTGTAATTGAGTGGGCATGGAAGTGGTGAGGTGGTGGTGCTGTACGATTTCATATCGTGGGATTGGTGGTCAGACATGTCGGTAGTATGCATTTTAAATTTCATTAGTGTGTAAAGATGGTAATTCGTGGGAAATTATTTATGGCGCATGGATGGGTGGTTAGATCGATTAACTCAAATCAACGTCAATTAAATGATCTACAACATGTAAAACTGGGGCATGTACCTTTTCATTTCTTACCTAATGTATCGTATATCTAGTTCACGTGGGTTGGAATCCTGTCACAAGGTGGCTTGTTGTACTAGCATCTCATTTCATGTCCTTGGTGGCGACACTAATGATCAGTCGTCCCGGTGTTGTGTTCTTCGCACAGAGTACCACCACATTGCCAAGTGTCACTATGTAGGGAAATGTTGTAGCATCGTAAGTGTCTGGGGTGTTGGAGCACCCAACCCCTTTCTTAAATATTCTCTGAATGTTGCAACAATTGGATTTATGCATCAATTTTGATCGTGTTGTGACATAGCGATGCATTGCAGCAACTGGATTTCTGGGTCAGTTATGATCGTGTTCTATCATTGTGATGTGCTGCAACAACTGGATTTCTGTGTCAGTTATGATCATGTTGCAACATCATGATGTGTTGTGACAACTGGATTTCTACGTCAGTTATGATCATGTTGTAACATCGCAATATGTTGTAAAAATTGTATTTCCGCGTCAGTTATGATTGTATTGCAACAACTGGATTTCTGTGTCAGTTATGATCGTGTTGCAACATCGTGATGTGTTGTAGCAACTGTATTTATGCATCGATTATGATCGTGTTGCAGCAACTAGATTTCTGTGTCAGTTATGATCGTGTTGCAACAAACCGATTTTTGCGTCAGTTATGATCGTGTTGCAACATCGCGATGTGTTGCAACAATTGGATTTCTAAAATAAAATGTGGTGACTTCTCCTTAAAACTTACAAAATGAAATAGTTGGTTTTCTATGTGCTTACAAGTTCAAAAGTTTCTCTTTTTTCTATATATTATATATAATATATAATATATAAAACCACAAGAAAACTTAACTGACAACCTATTACCTTCATGCCACCTGCGCACAAGAGACTATTTGACACCAAGAGTATCGAGGGAAATTCGACCATATGACACCGAGAGTATTAATGTTTTTTAATTAATGAAAATTATGTCAGAACTTCGACGAACTTCTAGGAGTTCGTCGATAGTCGACTAGGTGTTCGTCGACATTAGGATTAGAAGTTTGTTGACAATACAACAAGTACGTCATTACCTTGTCACTCTTGTGACACACTTGGGTCAAAGTATGTCAGTCGTTATATTAGCATATGACGAGCCTATGACGAAGCATATTTGATCTTACAATGACAATGACTTTGAACTATGGTCGATTGTGCTCCAAGTTCATTGTATGTTAGTCGTTCTTCCGATATGCTAGTGATGAAACATAGTCGGTCATATGATGAACCTATGCCGACAAAGAATTTGGATAGTGGTCGATTGTGCTCCAAGTTCATCGCAAGTGGGTCGTTAATCTGACGAAATGGCGATGGAGATTGGTCACTCTTATGACGAACCTATGATGACAATGGCTATGGGCATTGGTCGATTATGGTCCATGTTCGTCGTAGGTTGGTTGCACTTATGATGAACTTGTGACAGAAACTAATTGTATTTGTTACGAAAGTTTGTCGATTGTATGACAAATTTTTTTGTTTGTCATGCAATGGTAAAGTGTTTTGTCGAACGTATGAAAAAACCATAGTTTGTCGCAAGTATGACATTTGTGACACGATGAAAAATGGGTTGTAGGCTTCGTCTTCCTTGTGATGTTTTTGCGACAAACCGTCCTTGGTAAATTTTCGGAAAATGAGTCCGATGTACTAGTGATACCAACTCTCAAAGCACTCAACCATAGATGATTTATTCCATTTATCCGCAACATTCACCCCATTCATAGCTTGAAGAACATCATTCTGAACTTTTTTTTAGAAAGAGCAATGAACAAAAAGATGGTGAACTGATTAATTGTTTACCTTACATAAAATTACACCAATTAGGACCTTGCTAGCTTTTTTTTAACCATTATCCTAGATGTAAAAATCTTGTTTGCCAAGGGAAGCCAAAAATAATTTCTTGTCTTTAAAGGGTTCTCCAATTGTTTTCTTCTTATAACCCACTCTCATATATATATATATATATATATATATATATATATATATATATATATATATATATATATATATATAAAACACATGGTAAGGAGGACCGGAGGTGGCTTGTCTCTAGGGTTGAGCATCGAGTTACTTTTTGGTGTAATAGATGTATTTCATAAGGAGTTTGACTTGTCCTGATAAAGTATGTCATTGAAGCTATTCTTGTTTTCTGGCACACCTTTGCTCATATTTTGAAGGGAAATATGGAATATATATATACATGTATGTACATGTACACACACATGTGGTAAGGAGGACTAGAGGTGGGTTCTCTCTAGGGTTGAGCAATGGGTTACTTTTTGGTGTAATAGATGGATTTCACGAGGAGGTTGACTTGTCCCGATAAAGTCTATCATTGAAGCTATTCTTGTTTTTTGTCACACCTTAGCTCATATTCTGAAGGGAATTCTGGTTAAAAATAGGAAGTGTTGTGCAAACTGTCTTTGGAGAGGGTGCACAAAATACATGGGCCGACGTCTTACTCATTAGAAACTTATTGCTACCCCTGAGTAATTAGGGGGTTGGGGATTAAGGGGCATATTCTCTTTTGGCCATTCCTTAGTTGCTAAATCATTATGGCAAATGATGACCAAGGATAGCCTTTGGAGCAGGACACTTACACAAATATACATTGCACCAAATTCATTATTGGATTGGATTAGGTCTCAAAGGAAGAATATACAAAATATTTTCAATAAGTGGTGTTGGAGTTACTTCACACACACCTAGGATTTATTTTTCCTAAGTTTATTCCTTGTTTATTGGTCAGAATTATTCATTATCCAGTCTCCTATATTTTAGGGGAGAATATTCCACCTGGAGAAT
>CBVK0103031181.1:0-10706 GCA_900067695.1 Picea abies | reverse complement strand
GATTCATGAGCCAAGAGAGGCTAGAGAGAGTAGGAGCAGACAGTTTCCCTGTGTGTGTTCATTTGTAAGCCTGAGGGCATTTTTTTTTATCATGTAAATATTCCTGACATTGAAGATTCATGAGATTTTTTATATCGGATTGTGTTCTCTTAGTTATCCATCTTCATTTCTATCTTGCTCGAATGAATTGTAGCTTTTGAGGATCAATGGTTGTACTTGATTTATAGATTCTTGAGCAGTAAAGGATTTGGTGTAATTGCCTATAACTCATTATGTTTATTCAAGTAGCTTTCTAATCCATTTTGCAGAGAGGATCTTTGTTTAATGGATGATCTACTTTCTGTTAAATTATCCTTTCTTCCATATGCCATATTATAATCCATTTTTCTCCTTGGGAAGAATGAAATAGATCCAACTATTGATGGTAGACAAGAGAGGGACACAAAAAATCTGACTGTATTATCTACCCGACGACTCCACAATCAAAGACTCCACTGGAGAGGATCCCGTTGACAGAAAGATGAAGGGGCAGAAGTGTAAAACCATGTATCATTTCATTAGTTTTCTACATGAACTCATGTTCTTACCGAGATCTACACTCTTTCCCTACACGACGCTCTTCCGATCTCACTAGACAAGAGAGGGACACAAAAAATCTGACTGTATTATCTACCCGACGACTCCACAATCAAAGACTCCACTGGAGAGGATCCCGTTGACAGAAAGATGAAGGGGCAGAAGTGTAAAACCATGTATCATTTCATTAGTTTTCTACATGAACTCATGTTCTTCTTTATCAGATATTTCCTATCTTTTCCTTTACATATAAAGAGAATCATTTTGTGCTTTGTTTATTTGGATGATCATCAACCTTCCTTTATATATCCATCCTTGGAAGAAGATGACCTACCTCATGCCTGTGTTGTAGATGTTGATCTTGTATTCTCACCTCAACGTATTCATAAGGATGAGCTTTGTATTCAAATTCCTCCTGAATTTGATCACCCTTGTAACCTTGAGGAGGTTGAAACTGATTCAAAGCCTTCTCAAATCTCATCACCTTCTGCTCTTACTATTGAACCTTGCCATCAACTTGTTAAACCTCATATCCAACCCACTAGTTTTCAAACTAGAATCAGAGACAAGATGTTTAAACCTTTAAGGATGCCATATCACCTTCATCCTTATCCTCTTGATTTCCTTGAGTATCTTCCTCGGTTCTCGGGAGAAGATCATGTTATAGCTGAGAGGCATTTGGAGGCCTTTGAAAACTTTGTTGATCAGTTTGAGATAGTTCATGATGATGTTACCATGAGGTTGTTCTCCAAATATTTGTTTGGAGATGTTGTTGTGTGGTTTAAAGGTTTGGGAGCCGATTCCATTGGTTCTTGGATCGAGCTATGCAATGCATTTTTAAAGTGTTGAGGTGAGAACAAGTCCCTTGATCAATGCTTGGCTGATTTTAATGATTTGAGGAGAGGGGAAGAGGAAGCCTTGGTTGTCTTCAACATGAGGTTTTACAGTGTTTATCACAACATGCCAGTGGAAATCCGACCTTCCGAGATTGCTGCCATGGTGTGCTATGAAATGGCTCAGCGTTTAGATCTTGTCCTTCTCCTGAGAGAAAGGAAATCTTCATCTTTAATATTCTTATTTGAAGATGTTGAAGAAGTTGAGGAGAACATTCGTGCTATCAAGAGGATTCATATGCAAGCATATTCTGAAAAATTGCATGTACATGAGCAGGAAGATTGTCAGTATGTTTCAGATTCCGAGCAAGAAGACAACGAGTATAAATCAGATCTGGAACAACAACAAGGATGTAAGTATGATTCACATTTGGAATCAGGTTCTTCAATATTTTCATATTTTTCTATGGACATGAATGCATATCAAACTTATGATCAGTTTTCAGACCATTTTGAGCATGTAGTAGTGGCTACTTGTATAGATAATTATATGTTCTTGGCTGATCATAATTATGATGCTTTAAATCCTACTGTGCAATTATCCCGTGATCATTCTTATGAAGAAGAGACTGCAATTGTTGATGATCAAGAGTTGGTTTTGAAAGAACAAGAAGGTCATTTATTTGTAAGCAGAAAGACATTTACGAATGAACAGTTATTTTTTGTGGATCAACATGCTTCTGATCTTGGTTTTAATGATCCATTTGCAGCCTTGTAAGAGTCTTATGTTTCAGTCCATTATTTCACTGATACTCATGGGTGAATATGGTTTTCTGAAGGATTTTTTATCACTGCTGTTACATTTTAGTTATTATCTATTGGTTAGTGGTAAAGACAAGATCATTTCAATCTTAAAATTACTTCAATGGTTGTTGTGGAAGTCTGCCTTTACCTGATCAAATTGGAGATTTGGTTAGAGGTAGGGTAGTGTAGGAAATAAACTCACTTCTCGAGAATTTTCTTTCCTTCAGTTTGCAACAAGTTTATCATGCAGTTTTCTTAAATAAGTGGCATATTTTGGCAGTGTTTCAGAGGTTAGTTGCACAGATGACTCCATAGCCCAATGGATAAGGCAACTGTAACTACATGTTCTTGGAAGCTCACAGGGAGCATGCCATCCCTTATGGAGCCAGATGTTAACACATAATATTGTATTATGATTTGAAATAATTTCCCAAAATACAATTTCTATAGGAGGGTTCCTGTACTTTTGGACAACTTGACTTCAAGTCAGTTTTTTAGGGGTTTTGAGAAGGCATTTGCAGTTCTTGATGACTCCATTGTGTAGAAGACATCATAATTTTTCCAACCATATCTCTTGCAGCCCAAAAATCCTTTCGGAAGGCCTCCAAAAAACCTCTCAAATACGACGTTGCGTTTCTGCTGAGAACACGCTGCGCTTCTACAATTTTTGAGTGACTAACTTAAAACTTGGATTATGAACAAATGCGAAAGTATTTTTGAAAACTGGAGGAGGTCTTTATTCATCACATACCAAATAACAAAAAACTCTCTCAGTTCTGCAAAACATGTTATCGTTAGAGAGGTCTTAGCCAAAAAAAAGGTTCTATGAAATCACCTAACTAGACACACAAAGGGCGCTACGGAATATGCAGAGCAATTTTACAAATGGGTGCTACGAAATTTCCTATAGTAGCTACTGTTAGAGATTTGATCATAAAATCAAAACTCCAAAGTGGGTTTCTCTGAAATATTTTGTGGAGGAAGATGATATCCTTGTTGACTTTTTGACCAAATGTTAGCCTGACCTAGTTTGACATTCAAGGGAAACAATTAAAACACCAGTGCGCTGCATAATGTGCTGCCAACTTTCTATTTTGCATAGTTGTTGGATATTCGCTTTGTTGGGAGGTTGCCACCTGTCAAAGAGGGTTCTAATGAATTCTCATGGACCAGTTAGATGTCAAGGGACACCTGCACCTAAGTTTAGCTCCATTAAATACCTCATGCAATGAAGTGGAAACAATTTATTAATGACTTCCAACAATTTCCTGAAAATTAGCAGTTTGTTGGATTTTTATCTCTTTGATTGTTGCCACCTATCTCCAAGGATTAGAATCCAATGAAAGAGATGGGATTCGACCTCCTAAGCCTATTTGGATGCTATTTTATATTTAATGAAGGATAAAGCTCTTGGATAAGGGTTGGATTCATGAGCCAAGAGAGCCTAGAGAGAGTAGGAGTAGGCAGTTTCCCTGTGTGTGTTTATTTGTAAGCTCGAGGGCATTTTTTTATCATGTAAATATTCCTGACATTGAAGATTCATGAGATTTGTTATATCAGATTGTGTTCTCTTAGTTATCTATCTTCATTTCTATCTTTCTTGAGAATTGTAGCTTTTGAGGATCAATGGTTGTACTTGATTTATAGATTCTTGAGCAACAAAGGGTTTGTTGTAATTGCCTATAACTCATTTTTTTTATTCAAGTAGATTTCTAATCCATTTCGCATAGAGGATCTTTGTTTAATGGATGATCTACTTTATGTTAACTTATCCTTTCTTCCATATGCCATCTTATAATCCATTTTTCTGATATGCTTTTCAATTGCCTTCTAACTTTAGGGTTTTTGTTTGACTCCATTTTCCAATGGTGTAGCCTATTGATCTATAGTTTGTTTCCCTCTCCCTTTATTTCTCATATTGTTGATCCACCTATTCAAACCAAAAAAATATCTTTTACATTCTGATGGGTGCCGAGCTTACACTTTAGCAATAAAAGTGTGACTTTCAATGCTAACACCACTAATAGACGAGATATTCCACTGTGTACTCCTGCACTCATGCCCACTAATACCAAAGAATAAAGGTACTTATGGAATCAAAACAAATGCATAGAAATTCAAATTAAAAAGTTTGTGCCTTAATGCTCTAGGGGAAAAAAAAGGTGTTAGGATGGAGTGTTAAAGTAGGAAAATCTAAAAATACCCTTTTGAGGGCCTCAAAAAAACTAATACCCTATTATGAGGAGAATAGTCATGGATGGAAAGGGCATGAAGGACTTGGCTAGAGGGGAAATCATTCCCCTAGCATGAGACCCCCACCATTGAATAACAATGGGGGGGAATGATTAGGTATAGGTAGGTAGATGATATTCCCCCATATCAACACCATAAGAATGTGAAGAATACACTCCTACAAATGAGGACATGGTACAAATGGATGAAGGCTCAATCAATGATGAGGTCAAAAGAATAGTAGGCACATAAGGGGTGCTTTGATTAACATCTAATGAAAAAAAATAGTTTTCAAAAGATAGTGATCCCATGGAAGTTGAAAGGTAAAATATATGGATAGTATTATCATCCATTTTCTTAGAAGGAGATCTGTTTTCAACAATTGTCTTTCCCTCTTCCTGAAAAAACTTTTGACATCGAATGGGAACGTCATCTAAAATAGGATATGGTTTATCCTCTAGGGAGGAATTGATATGCCAAACTATGGTGAGGGTATCCCAAAATTGGGGTAACATTGGACAACAATGATAATATTGATCTTAAGTATCACACATAGTTCATGATAGTTGGTACACAAGGATTTAATGCACTTTGTAGATGATTTAGGGATAGAAACCTCCACAATGGGAGTGGATGGTTTAGGTTATAAATCATTGGAATTAAATAGGTCTCATAGTTTTGAGAGTGATGGAAAATTATTGGTTGCATGGCTAGTGAGATCACATAAAGAACAAGGAGGGATAACTCTAGGCATGTTGGTCGGGGTGGCCATAACTTGTAGAAAGATATTGGTGCCCCTACATTTCTTAGTTTTTCACCTAGTACCAATTCCTTTCATATTCTTGGCCATGACTATATGGGCCTATGTGGATTTCGTAGACACATGGGTAACATCGGTTGGCTGCACAAGTGTTAGAGCCAAATGAGGAGTTGGTTCCAAAGGCACTAAAGGGGTGGGGGGATTCAAGTATCACATGGAGATACCCAATTTGAGATTGGGAAGGTTTAGTATATCCATCACGAGAGTTCCTAATACTCTAGGAGGAGGAAACAAGAAGGGAACTTGAGTAAAGGACGACCCATAGGTGGGACTCCCTCCGCATGATGGTGATGAAGAAACAATAGTAGTGGGCTCACTAGGTGGTTGCGGGGATGATGCACTAGATGAGGAAGGTGTTGAAGCAACATGTTGTCAGGATTCCATTAGAGAAATTTTGAGGTCTAAAATGGTCATCCTAAGGAAAATAATAAAATAATAGTTAAAATAATAAAATAATAGTTAAAGTAAAAAATCAAAGTTATAGGTTTTCGAAGAAAAAAAGAAAACTACTTTTTAATTGTATTTTCAGCTTAGCTCCTTATAGGTTTACTCAAATTTCAAGTGTAGGCACACATTGGATGAAGAATTAAATTCTACATCCAGCAAGTACCCACTTTGTATACTTTCGATACACCCACAGTGAGATAAACTAGAAATCAAGAAACACACACACACACACACACACACACACACACACACACACACATATATATATATATATTTTTATGTATTTCCAATTGATCTCACTGTGGGTTTATCAAAAGTATGTAGTGTGGGTACTTGTTGGATGTAGAATTTACTTTCACATCCATTGAGTTCCTACACTTTAAATTTGAGTAAATCTACAAGTATATAAGTCGAAAATAAGATTAAAAAAATAGTTTTTTTCTTTCCCTCTAAACCTATTTATCCTTATGGTTGACATCATCATCTTGAATCCTATGGGTTCTTTTAAAGACAATGTTGATATCACATTTTTTTAGGCCCATTTTTTGTCTCAAAATTTCTCTAATGTGTCACCATACAAACATTAGATGAACCAGGGGTTGTCACTATCAGTTGGGGATCGTAATAAGTGCCAAACAATGTGGAATCTTTGAAGATTCCAAGTCAAACATTTGTGAATGAGGAGATGTCTTTGTTTTCATCCATGGAAGGAAATAAACTATTAGGGATAGGATGAGCTTTAGGATTGTAGTAAGTAAGTTGATTAATGGTAATAATATTCATTTCATGGGGGAAGCTCATGGTATGGAAGACCGAGGAGGCAACTGCATTCATCACACACATGTAACTATGTCCCAAAAGGATGTCATAGTCCAACGAGACATTTATAACATCAACATCAATGAGAAACCTCTTTTCAACCAAATGGATGGGGACATTCTAATACAATCCTTCAGGTTGGGAAGGTCATCCATCATACAAATGGAGGGTGATTGTAGATGGAACACGATTGGGAGGGCCTAAATTATTTCAGACACTATCAAACATAACACAAGTGAATGTACCCTCATTGATGATGCAACAATCAATCACAACATTTTTACAAGTGATGGGAAGTTGGAAGGCAATAGAAGGGGGGATATGAGGCTTGAGATTGTCGATTTCAAAGGTAATCATCCTATCATTTGAAGGATCAACCACACCCAATGTAGATAGTAAAGATTTTCATTGTGTAGGAAAGGTATGGAGAACTTATAAAGATGGCATGGCTACATGATATTGAGCTAAATCATTAACTATACTATAATTATGGGTAGCATGTGAATGGGGGTTATATTGGAGATATTACACACCCACCTAGTATTTATTTTCCTATGTTCATTATTCTATGTTGAGGGTGCCCCTTGGTCTCCCATGGTCTAATATAGTATCCCCTAGATGATAATATTCTCCCCTAGACAAAGGCACCACCTCCTATTAATTCATTACTAAGTTGTACTTCAGTTAGACTAGTGGAGTCAAGTATCGCATGGAAATCTCATAATCATCACCAAGTGTTTCATTCTCTCCTTGGAATCATCAATAGGAGGGCACACTTCACATGCATGAGGTTAGGAGATCGTTAGACATGTGCATGCATGAGATTCTCTCCACTCCACTTGTGTGAGCTACTTAAATGATGAATGCATGGTCGGTTAACTAGGACTAGGTCACAACTCACTCACGTTTTTGTTAGTGTATGTCCACATCTCTCTACAAGAATACTATGGCGCATTGGTTTGTCTATATGTAGAATATATCACATGTTATTTTTCCATTTATTGTGGAATATTGTGGAAAACAATTCCTTTCATTCTCTCATCATCTACTTCTCTAAAAAAATTGCAATTGTTTTTATTCCTTATTGCATGCTAGATTCTATATGTAGGTTCTACACTAATTTCACATGGTATTAGAGCACAAGTGCTAGGGATAAGGAACACAAACTCTCTCTCTTGCAGGTTACAAAATATTGGAGTGACCATAGAGGATGGAACTTCCACCAATAATGATTCTAACCCCATACAACTATCTTCAATGGAATCCAAAGTTTCTTCTTCTTCTCAGAAACAAAGGGTTGTATCGAATCACTATGGGAACCGAAGTAGAGCCCAATTCCACTGATGAGAAATATCATTTTATCAACAAATAGGATATGGTTTTCATACTTATCTACTTATCTATTTCTCCTGATTTACTATTCCATGTTGAATCATTCACAACTCTAGATGAATTATGGACCAAATTGGAGGTTCTATTCAGGAAAAAAAGATGATCGTGAAGAATGCATGTCGGAGGATGCCAAGACAAAGTTCATAGAAAAGATACCAGAAGAACAAGATTCCTAGATTCCTCCTGAAGTGTATTTCAATGATGATACTTCCTATCATTTGGATCGGATTTCAGATCTGATTTCTAAATCTGATTCTGAAGTACATGAGCATGCATTTTCTGATCTAGAACTAAGACCCAAATGGGCATAGTCCACCCTACAGGTAGTCAGTGATCTTGTGGGTGATCCTTCCAATTCTAGAAGGACGAGATCCCAATTTGAGGGAGCTCCACATGCTCTCACAACCATAGAACTAGTAATGCCCGTGCATTTCTACATGGTTCTGACATTCAACCCTCAGTCCTATGCAGAGGCTTAAAGGAATACTTATTGGGAAGCTACCAAGAATGAGGAATACAATTCCTTTATTGATTTGGATCCTATGCCTTTCAATTGAATAAAGTGTATAGATCAGGGCATCTCACAGATGCATTCACTTCACAAGATCCTTACATATATCTACATATTCATCAAAAACTTCACCAAGCATAAAATTGCACATTTGCTAGGTCTCCTTGAATGAAGAACTCAATTTCATAGCAATAGTCATAGTCATCATTGTATTTCGAAGGGGGGGAGGTTGTTCCCATGAGGTTTTTCCTCTTTCCTCATTTTTCATCTATTCTATTTTTTCATAGATGCATTGTACAATGGGTACCTAACATGGCTTCTTGTCGGGACCCATTCATTGTATACTCTAGTAGTTATTTAGGGGGGTTACTGGAGATACACGTACACCACCTAGTATTTATTTTCCTAAGTTCTATAGTCTAAGTTGAGGGTTCCACTTGGTCTCTCATGATTTGAGATATTCTACCCTATATGAGAATATTCTCCCCTAGACAAGGGTGCCACCTATTCTTTAGTCATTACTCATTTGTACTTCAGTTAGATTAGTGGATTTAAGTCTTGCATGGAAACCTTGGAATTATCACCAAGTGTTTCATGCTCACCTTGGAATCATCACCAAGAGGACACACTTCACATGCATGAGGCTAGGAGGTTGCTACACATGTGCACGCATGAGATTCTCTCCACTCCAATTGTGTGACCTAGTTCACTGATGACTGCATGGCTGGTTAACTAGGACTAGGTGGTAGTTGACTCAAGTTTATGTTAGTGTATGTCCAGATCATCACTATAAGACTACTATGGCACATTAATTTCCTCATGTAGATTATATCTATTGTAAATTATTTACTCTTTAAGGGTGGAATAATGTGGAATACAATTATTTTCATTCTCTCTTCATATTATTCTCTCAAAACTTTTCAATTGTTGTTGTTCCTTGTTGAATACTAGATTCTCTATGCAAGTTTTACACTAATTTCACATGGTATTAGAGAACAAGAGCTTGTAAGAAGGTGCACATTCTTTCTTTTGTAGGTGAACATAATATTGAAGCAATCATAGACAATGGATCTTTCACCGACAATAATTATAACTCCATACAACTATTATGAATGGAATCCAAAGATTCTTCTTCTCCTCAGAAGTAGAGGGATTTATCGAATTACTATGATAACTGAAGCATAACCGAATTTTGTCGATGAGAAAGCTTAATTTCTCAATAGAAAAGATGTGGAATTCAGGATAATATGCTTGTGAATTTCTCTTTCATGTAGAATCATCTAACACTCCCAATGAAGTATAGACCACACTGGAGGTTCTCTTCAGGAAATAGAATGAGCTTGAAGATTGCATACCGGAGAACGCCAAGCCTAAAAAAAAAGCCAACAAAAGAATGAGGTAAAACACATGCTCTAAATACTATTTCTTCCTCACCTAGTACTTGGAATTCAAATTTGGGGAATAGGTCATTGGATCCTTCCACAAATAGATTGTTCATTGAAGGAAGTGAAAATTTAAATGAAGGCCCCTTGCATGCATTCTAGGAGCAACCTGCAAAAACTTCTTCACCTCTTCTTAAATCCAATCTCAGAGAGGATTCTTCGTGCTATATGGATCAAATTTAAGATCACATTTCAAAATCTTATTTAGAGGTTCATGAGCATGCCAATACTGATTCGAATCTTAGACCATGGTGGGCACAACATACCCAATAGGTTGTTGGAGATCTAGTGGGTGAACTTGTTGACCCAAGGAGACCAAAATCTCAGTTTGAGGGTGTTCTGCATGCTCTCATAGCTATTGAGCCATTATTACACATGCATTTCTATATGGTTCTTGAATCTTATCCTCAGTTCTATGCAAAGGTTGCAGGAAATAATTATTGGGAAGATTCCATGAATAAGGAATACAATTCCGTCATTGAGAACCACACATGGGATTTGGTTCCTCTTCCTTCTGAACAGAGAAAGTGGATAGCTAAGGGATTATCAATGGCATGTTCACTTCAAAAAATCCATATAGACATCTATATATTCAAGAAAATCTTCACCGAGAAGATATTTGAATCCTTACGAGGTCTCCTTGGAGTGAAGAGCATAACTGCATAACAATTGTCCTAATCAACATTATGTTTTGAGGGAGGTTTTTGTTCCCACAGGGTTTTCCCTCTTTCCTCAGTTTTCACTTGTTCTATTTTTATCTCATAGATGCATTGTACATGGGTACCCAACATGTCTTATTTTCAGGATCCATTCATTGTGTACTCCCTCGT
>CBVK0103031180.1:0-22273 GCA_900067695.1 Picea abies | reverse complement strand
GGAGATATTACACACCCACATAGTATTTGTTTTCCTATATTCATTAGTCTATTTTTAGGGTTCCCCTTGTTCTCTCACAGTCTGAGATATTCTACCCTAGATGATAATATTCTCCCCTAGACAAGGGTGCCACCTCCTCTTCATTCATTACTTATTTGTACTTCATTTAGATCAGTGGATTCAAGTCTCACATGGAAACCTTGGAATCATCACCAAGTGTTGCATGCTCACCTTGGAATCATCACCAGGAGGGAACACTTCACATGCATGAGGCTAGGAGAGCGCTACACATGTGCATGCATGAGATTCTCTCCACCTCACTTGTGTGAGCTAGTTAGTTGATGGCTGCATGGTCAGTTAACGAGGACTAGGTGGCAGTTCACTCAGGTTTCCGTCAGTGTATGTCCACATCTCTCTAGAAGAATACTATGGCACACTATTTTGTCTATGTAGAGTATATCACATATAATTTTTCCATTCATTATGGAGTATTGCGGAATACAATTCTTTTGATTCTCTCTTCGTCTTCTTCTCTCAAAAATTTGCAATCTTTGTTGTTCCCTGTTGCATGTTAAATTCTCTGTGCACGTTCTACACCAATTTCATAGGTTATGGGCAGTGCGATGTAAAATAACCTTTCACATCTTGGCGAGAAGATTGAAAGTAGGTTGAAGAGTCTACAAAGGTCCATACTAATGGGTGGAGGGTCATCAAATTCGGTTGGCGATGATTTAGGGGGGCATGTTTTACTGGTGGGTTCAAGTTGAAAGGTTAATTTCCACCTAGTTCATGTATAAGATTTGGAAGGTACCATATTTGGAAGGGTTAGGGTTTGTGGGTTGACAATAAGAGATGGCCTTTGGAGTGGATATATATATTTGTGTTGGAAAAGGGTTACGCAACATATTTGGTTATGATGATGAAGGTAGATATGGTTGAGTAATAGGGTAATTTGGGACCACTCTGGCATTAATAATTGATTCCTTCAATTGAAGCAACATAGGTATAAGTGGAAAACAATGAGTATAAATTCCATAAACACTACAAAGAGTGCAAGGGTGATTATCACACATATGAGGGTTATTCCCTTGTTTTGGTTGGGCATTATGATCTCGAATCTAGTTTGCATCATTTTGATTACCTCTAGCATTATTGGGAAGTTGATTCTAGTTACCTTGGTTCACTTGATTCTAGTTTCTATCATTTTGTTTTCCTTTACCCTTAATTAATTTTTTGTTGTTAGTATTTGTATTCTGGTTGTGGAGTTAGGAACATTCTTTTGACCATATACTTGACATTGTGGAGGGGGATTAGTTTTTACAACATTCAATAGACTTTGAGGTATTGATTTTGTTGGCAGTGGGACAAAGAAAAGGATAATATGGGTTTGTAGTTTCCCCACTATAAGAGGGACTAGTAAAAGTATAGTTGTGCACCTATTGATGCATAAGATGACCTAAATATGATGGGATAGTGCCTACATGAGATGTGGAATGAGAAGTATCCATTGGAGTATTAAGATAAGTGTAAGGCATATGGGGACACCCTATAAGAGGGGGCATGAGGAGTACTAATTACACCATACATGTCAGGTCTAGGGGGATAGTGGTATGGATTTATTTGTGAAATAGTCCTAATAAAACCATCAACAACATGGGATTACCTCGGTGCAGATAAGTCACCTAAGCGAGAGCAAGGAGCAACATGAAGAATGGTGTACAAATACCCAGACTAGGCATAAATCAAGTCAAATTGTTGGGTTTTTTGGATGGGTTCCTCCTAATTTTTGGGCATGGTAATGGCCACATATTTGAAAATAAAAGGAAATAAGTATTTCTAGAACCATTCCATGAGGAATGGATCATTATTTTTTTCCTTAAATAAACCACATGACCTATGATATTCATAGATATGATCAACGATATGGGTAGTATTATCCTAACACAAGTTGGTAAGTATTCAATTCCTACATCATAGACATATGGTAGTTGAAACAATGCCAAGAATACTTTGGTAATGGACTCAAATTTTTTGTGGGTATTGGTAGTCTTATCAACATAGAATTTGGCAACCACATTAGTGAGGGTGCATTGAAACAACCTAAGTCTAATTGAGTCATCCATGATATTATTGGATTAGCACCACAAGTTAAATGATATTATATAATTGGATGTGTCCTCTCTAGCATGACCCTCAAAATTAGGGATATTAGAGGGAGACTTGGTTAGCATGGATAGCCAAGTATCATCAAGTCAAATAGGAGAATTTATGAGTTTAGTTAAATATGGGAGATTCAACCCAACCATATAAGGCAAAGTGGTTTGATTTTGAGTTTGAGGTTGGTTTTGATTTTGATTAGTTCCAAGAATGATGGGAATTGGAGTTGTAGATGAGGTAAGAAGATATAAATTAGTTGAATGGGGACTAACTCTAGGTTCACCCGATCTAGATGGCCTCAAAGGGGATGAGGTTTCTGAATTTGAGGAAGATTAGCTTTCCAAATTTGAAGATGATGAACGTGGTGAGGGATTGGAATGATCTACTGGTTCAACTCTAACCTATTGAGTGGGAGATAAGAAAAAACCAAAAATTCCTAATGGAGGAAGGCATTGGAGTTTACGATATAGACTCCAAGGGGCACAATGATTCCTAGATGTTAATACCTCTTTCAATGGTCCAAGTAATCGATCAAAGAACTAAAATCTCAAGAATAATTAATTAAGAAAGAACAAGATTTTACATGCTTAGGTGGTGCAACAAGTGGTCTCAAGTGTGTTTAAATCACAATGTCAATGTCTTAATTGAATCTTCCATCCTATAAAAGGAAAAATAATATAGGTTGTTGTAACATAACCTAAATTTTCATAAAAAATAGATTTCTTTAGGACCTAGGATCATGGTTTATCAATATTTTAGTTTGAATAAATTTTCAAATTTGTGTAGTTTTACTGTTTTAAGTAACAAAATCTCTTTAGGGACTTCTAAATTTATTATATTAGTTTTATTTTTCTTAAATAAATCGAAGGTTTAAACCAAAACCTTTGTAAATTGTTTTAATTTTATTATATAAACATTTATTTGTATATAATTTTAATAAAACATGCTTCTTTGTTCGCAGATCTAATCACACCTATCCACTTAAAGATCGATGGTATACATGTGTCCAATCATGACGTCAATTGGCGAAAAGGTAAATAATAATTTTATTCATTTTAAAATTAATATTTCATATTTCACCAATCAAACAATGACACATATCTCCTTTCAATAAAAAAAAGGGGGGTAAAGGTCGAATTATCATTTAATTTTAAATTATCAAAAGGTTTGAGCACCGGGTTTGATGTTCCTGCAAAGATTTCCATCGTCATTCTAGTATGATACTAGATCCAATCCATGTCTACATGGGTAAATATGAATCCTATTTATTCTTTAATCATTTTTTAAAATGTAGTCTTCTCAATTCTCAAAGACCAATAAAAATATGAATGTCGTAGAAGAATACCTAGTCGACAAAGATAAAGATATCTTCGACCTTGTCTTGTATTTCAACTCCTTTGATCTATACCAAGAAGTAAAACATGACTTTTCCAATATGGTTGACTATTACTACACACGAGGATCCAACCTCACTAAATTTTTGATACCCCAAGTCTATCATTTCCTGAAATTTGTGGTCTAGTGTGCCGAAAATTATATCCCCTCAAAATGAACTATAATTTCCATATCTAGGTTTTTTCTTATCGAGATAACCCCTCAATCGGTTTCCGAAATGTTGAGATGGACATTGAATCCAGAAAGTGAGACATTGAATCCAGGTGTTTCACGAAACTTAAACCTGAGGAGTGGGTTACCCTGCTACATTCATATATGTGCAAAAATATCAACATCCCTGATGATAATATTGTCATCCAATATGAATTATTTCCTAAGAACTCTTGAAATATTATTTCCATCATTTCTGTGATTTTGGGGAAAAAATGTGATTTAATTGTAGATGAGTTTGGGTTAGGTATCATGGATTCTATATGTCCAATTACAACCAAGTCCATTACCAAATTTAATTTTCCCCAATTTTTAGCAAACCAAATTCACTATCAACTCTCTGAATTTGAATCCCTTCGAAGCTTCAGATATAAGTCATATTTGGTTCACCTCTTCTTGTTTACACAATCTCCCCATTTTTTTCATCTATGGTTAAAAATTGAATATGACCATGGTAAACCTAATTCAGTCATTACTTGGACTATTATCATTAAGAAGAAACCCATAAATTTTGGAGTTCCTCACTATATTAACCAGTTTATGTCTAAAGTATACCAAATAATATTCAACAAAAATCCCCCTAGAATCTTTCCTGAGTGTAAAAAAATATTACAGTTGAGTCCAGACACAAGATTAAGAGATTGGTATATATTTTAGCATTACACTGAAATCAGAGTTTATGGTTTCCAACTACATCCTTTCATGTTACCTATTTTCTCTACTCCTAGGATTTTTTCTCTTGAATATATTAGGCAAATGTTAAACATAGATGAAGTTAATTTTGCGAAATAAACGTAAGGTGAATTTCAAATTGAAAAAGGAGGTAGGTCCTTTTAATCTTAATACCATTGTAGCACTGCATATTACAACAAAGCTTATTTTAGCTATGGGATTTCAACAAGGGGAACCATGGAATTATGACCCTCATGGTGTATTCTCTTCAAAAAATACCTCACATGGAAAGCTCCTTATCGACACCAACAAAATGATGAACTGGAGTTGTCGGAAAATAAAGATAGTTTGCAAGATGTGCATAACCTTCTACAAATCCATGGTAAGACATCGGACTAACATGTGAAGTCTCTAGTCATACAAACACTACAAAAGTTAAACAAGATATATAAAAGCAGGAGTCCAGAGTCAACTTCAAAGGATTCAAAGACAGAATAAGGTGGATCAGTTAAAAGGAAGAAATTTGATACATTGGATGAAGAAGAAGATCAACATTTACAAAGAGAAATAACACCAGTAGGCAGAGGTCCTTTCATGGCAGTAGAAGTATCAACTTTAGAAAAATCCAAAAGTCCAAGAGAGAAAATTGGAACAAAATCATTGACTGCAAATCAACCCATTGATTATGTAAATCAATTTATGGAAATCAGACGAGCATGTGAAAAGATTAAGAATGATATTACTCAGATTTTTCAATATGATGCATCTCAAGCCAGAATGATATTGGTTGTGGATTATGAAAAAGGGAAACTAAACATAAATGTTATAGAACAAAAAGAGAAAAAGAAAGTGGCAAATGTTTCCATTGATCTGAATGCAGTACACCCACTGGAAAATTTTGATTTTCATAGATAAACTAGAGAGATGATAAAGAGAGATGCTCTAATAGAAAACCTTGGAATTAAAAATCTTCAGGCCTTGAATGAAAAACTCAGAACTCGGGTAAAAAATGAAAAATTGAGTAATAGATCAAGGCAGACAAGGATAACAGAGTTAGAACAATGAATAATAGAACTATGATCCAATCAAATAGATGAATCATCTATACATGCATTAATAAATACAAAATACAAGGAAATTCAAGTGTTGAAGAAAAATATCAATATCCCAAGCATTGGACATGTACATACTCTTGAACTACAAGCTATTCAGGCATAAAAATAGCAACTTCTGAGAAAAATGGTATAGATGGGAGAACATATTGAATTATATGAAAGTCAAATCAAAATATTAAAATAATGATAATCTTCTTTAGAAGTATCCAAATTAGCAGATCCAACAACCGGATTGTCAAAATCATTGTCAAATCTAAATCTAAAGGGTGTGGAAATAGAAAAACTGAAGAAAACAATTTCAGATAAAAAAGAATAAATCAAGGATAAAGATAAAACTGTTATAGAATATCAAAATTTGAAAACAAAAATGCAGAAGGAAATATATCAATTGAGTGATAATTTGTCTGGTAAGCCATATCTGATAGGGGATAGATATGCCATCTAGGATGAAATCATAAATGAAGTCACCAAGCTCTGGTATTTGTTCAAAATTACTGATGACGAAATTAAATTAACAGATGAGATTGATGAAGTTTTGAAGAAAACATTTGTTGAATTGGGAATAAGGCCTCATATTGCTACTCAAATAATTAGGTTCCTAAATTCAAATTCCAGTGAATTACTCAAAAGCAAAGGCATTCAAGATAGGACAAAAATGGTCATGGAAGCTGAAAGAATTTTTACTAAAAGAAATTTGTTGCAGAAAGCTAAAGATAAATGCATCAATATGAAGAGGGATGTTGATTTCTTCACCAACAGATTTTAGAATTTGATAAGATGGGATTGCCTTCAGCTTGGACTGACAAAGGGCGAGAATTATTTCCATCTGAAGAATACAAAAAAAATATGTTCATAGCCAGAGAAAATGAGTCAAAGTTTCAATGGATGTCTGATAAGTTAAGAGGCGAGTCATTGTATATCTACTTATGGATGATTTTCATTTACTCTGGTTAATCAAAGATTTGTTACC
The DNA here is from genome assembly GCA_900067695.1 of Picea abies. NCBI lineage: Eukaryota > Viridiplantae > Streptophyta > Pinopsida > Pinales > Pinaceae > Picea > Picea abies. The sequence goes on along the minus strand of CBVK0103031180.1, from coordinate 15,754 downwards.
AAATCCACCTATGTATGAAAAATACAGAGATCTTGATATTTCCTACAAACGGATGAAAAATTATGGATATCCTTCAAGCGACACTTGACAATTTTTTCTCCATCTGATAGTTGGATGAGTCATCAACGCAGTTCGAGATAGTCAACCAATCTTCCAGTTGTTTCCTATTTTTGTAGATTAGAGATATTTTTGTAATCTAAATATTGAAAAATAGGATCAAATAACCAATTTTTGGTTATGATCTAAACATATAAATTTCTGTGAAATATTCGAGGTAAAGGGTTCTTTTTTGGAGACCTGAAGGACTATCTTTTGAATAATTTTTTCAAAGTTTTGAAATTAAAACTTTTATGTTTTAGTCTACGTAATTATTTTTTTATGTTATTTCCATATTCTTAAATTTATTCTTAAATGTATTTATTACCATGAATGTGATGCTTTAGTACAACTATTACCATCATTTACTACAAAGGTATCTTTAAAGGTCACAAATTTCTTCAATGTACTGTAAGTATTAAGATGACTTGTGCTTGCATATTGTTATTCCTTTTTTAATAGAAACAAAATATTCTTTTCTATTCAAATCTTAATCTGGTTTAGATACAAATTTAATTATCATTTCTTCTATCTGAAAGTTAAATAGTATTTATCATAGATAAACTATTTCACTATTTAGTTTTATTTCTTCTTTCATCATCTTTATAAATTTAAAGGTGACTGAACTAAAACAAAAAACAAAAAAAACCTTGCCTTCAAATATTTATCTATTATATATTCTAAGACTGGTAAAAAAGGCCCAAACAAAGAAACAAAACACTCTGTTCTAAAATAGATAAAAAAAAAACAAATCAATTAATTTAATGGATTCCTTAACATAGTTTCCTAGCCAGAAACATCTCAAGGATTACAACATAGGTGAGAAACAACTAAAAGATCTCAAACATGCCTAGAATGTAACTCTTTTAGACCCTTTCCTCTAAATGATTATGGGTCCCACCAAGGAAAGTGAGTAAAGATAAGAATGAGGGCCTTAAAAACACCTAGCATAAGAGGTGTTGAAATCCACCATGGATATGAGTGAAGGTACAAATGAGACATTTGTATCTAGGATTCAAAGGGTGATGAAATCTCAATGGCTTGTAGAAATCTATTGGGTGTCCTTTCTCCCATGAGAGCCACCTGGGTAGGAACCTAGTAGAATTACCACTAATATAGCTCTTCATATATACATGCAACGTGTTACCTATCCTTCAAAATGAAATCAAGTGGTTGGGGGATCCTTAGTATTGAATGACCTAGGAGTCTCACACAAACCTCCAGTCCCAACCTTGGATTATCGACTTTGAAGAGCATGTCTGTTACTAAATGAATATTGATCATATACAATAGAAATGATGTTAAGTTCCCTAATAAGTCAATTACTATGTTTCAAATGTGAATGGTTGTGGTGAATTATTTGGGTTCCTATCCATCAACCCTAGCTTACCTACTTAATTATTTTGGCCCCAAGTGGGGTTTAATGAGTTAAGTTAGATGGTTGATCTTTGGTTGACAAGAGACAAGGATTTAATTAAGGACTAAAGTGTGTGTACTTGTTGTGTAACCAACTTCAATAGGAAATGTGCTTGAAACATAAATGATTAGAATTAAAGATACTTAGAATTGAAATACTAGTTCAAGTTAAGACAAATACTTAAGAAAAAGGAACCCATTCTTTATCCAAATGAACCTCCTAATAAGAAATGAGTATTATTCAATTTAAATCCGCAAACAAAACCAGGGAAAGTTTTGGGGGCTAAAATTTGCCCAATGGGCTAATTTTCCATTCTTTTCCCCAAAAAAAGTTCGCTAATTTCCATTTTTTATAAAAATTGTTTTCCCAAGTTCCATAGAATAAAATTATTTTACCTTAAAAATCGACAGAATTTTATAGAAACTGTATAAGTTCTTATAAATTTGAATATTTTTACAAAAATATAGCCAAACATTTTACAGTTTTCATATCAAGGGATATTAAGATTCATCAAGTTTTCTACATTTTGATATAATTGTCCATCCTTAAAATTATCCCTGCCTCCCTCTTAAATAAAAAACCTGTCTTCAAGGTTAGAGATGTGGAAATAGCTGCAGAATGGTGGTTGGCTCCCATGTGACATCCTCAAGCCGTATATCCTTCCATTGTATTAAACCTTCCTGAATTGTGTGTTGGTTGCAACAAAGCTTGCATTGGTAAAGGAAAACTTGTGGCTACAAGCAAATGGAACCTTTTTCATCCAATTCAAGATGATTTGTTCGAACATGGCACTTGGATCCAATAACTTTATTTAAGTAGGAGACATGAAAAAATGGATGGATCTTAGAGTGTCTTAGAAGTGCTAATTTGCAAGCCACTAGCCCGATGTGGTTGATGATTTTATAGGGTCCATAAAAATTTGGAGCAAGATTCTGGTGGTGGTCTAATTTGAGGGAAGCTTGCTTATATGGTTGTAGATGAAGAAAAACCTAATCCCCCTCAGAAAAATGGTATTCAGAGCGATGTTGATGAGTCTATTGATTCATGTGATTTTAAGCCATGACCAAATTATATTTGAGAGTGTGTATAATGTCAGCTCAAACTGTAAGTATTTTTTCAACCTCCTATACCTTGGATACACCTGGTATGTAAGATAATAATAATGGATGATTTTGACCATGGACCACCTTAAGGGGAGTCATGTGAGTGACACCATGATAAGTTGTCTCGTACCACCATTCATCAAGGGGTAAACATTGAACCCATTGAGATTGTTGTTCGGATGTGAAGCATCTCAAATAGGCTTCCAAGCACTTGATGATAGCTTCGGTTTGACCATTAGTCTGGGGATGATAGGCAATGACAAGATGCAATTGGGTTCCTTGGAGCCTGAATAATTCTTGCCAGAAGTTACTTATGAAAGTCATATCATGGTCTGAGACAATATATTGTGGAATGCCATGTAGTTTGAAGATATTGTCCGTGAATACTTGATTCACTATGGAATATTTAGATAGGTATTAGAGGGAATATAAATGAGCATATTTGGAAAGTCTGTCAACCACAACCATGATGACTAATTTATTTCCATATTTGGGTAATCCAATGATGAATTCCATGTGTGTGTGTAGTGGGTTGAATGCGATCTTTGTCAATGCAACAAGGGATAAATAGTGAAAACTCCAGGAGCATTATATGTGTGTGTGTGTGCGCACACATACAATAGGTGGAATAAGGATAGGTTATAATGCTTCTGGAGTTTTCACTATTTATCGCTTGTTGCATTGACATAGATCGCATTCAACCACAAAAGTGCACATATACTGCTTCATGCATTCCCACAAAAATGAACATTTGATTCATTCATAGGTTTCATGAAAGCCAGAATGTCTTGTTGTTGGCGAGGCATGGAGTTCAGAGAGCACAACGGATTTAAAATTGGATTGTTTGATCAAATACAATTGGAATTTATAGTGTAGCTCCTCATTTTTCCAAGTGTATCTAGGAGATGCATTAGAAGCATGTTGCAATTCTTGGATTAGGATAGAAGTTTTGAGATCTTGGAACCATTCATGGTAAACTACATTCAACCAATCGACTACAATTAAGGAGAGTGAAAAGAAGGACCCTTCCTCTTCATATTTCTTGGAAAGAGCATCAACTACCACATTCTCATTTCCCTTCTTATAAATGATCTCATAATCATAGTTGAACATTTTGGTAACCCACTTATGTTGCTTAGGGGATGAAATTTTCTACTCCAAAAAATACTTGAGTCTACAATAACCAATTTTAATTTGGATGCGTTTCCCAAGCAAGTAAGGACACCATATGTTCACCACATGAAAAATGGCCAACATTTCTTTTCATATGTTGATTTTCCCAAGTTTATCTCAGAAAGACGTTTACTAGTAAATTCCAATGGTTTGTTGTCTTACATGAGAACTACACCAATGCCTTTTCCTGAGGCATCACACTCCAAAAAAAAATTCTCAGTGAAGTCAGGCAGAGCCAATAATGGAGTGGTACACATAACATCTTTCAAAGCTTGGGAGGATTGATTGGTGGCTACATTCCAACTGAAATCATTTTTCTTAAGTAAGGTAGTGAGTGGGGTCGAAATTTTTCCATAGTTAACAATGTTACCAACCTAACGAGAACTCTCCAGTGTTCTCATTTTTTTAGAGGTTGCATTTAATGGTTGTTTTTACCTCCATTTTGAAAAGTGGTGCTATTAGTTGCACTTTTTTTTACAAGGTTAAAATTATGACCTTTTGCAACCATGATGTGGAACATTGTAAACAAAAACCTTAAAACAATTGAAAAGTGGTGCTAACAGTAACACCCTTTTTTTTTCGGAGCTAAAATTACAACTTGTTTGAAACCACGGTCTTAACAATTGGTACCGTTACAACCAAAATATTGAAATCAACACTAAAATTAAAATATGATGCTATAGGTAACTTCCTTTTGTTTTATGGGAGGTTAAAATTACAACTAATTTGAAACCATGGAAACCAAAATTTTAAAATCAACCCTTATATTGAAAAGAGGTATTAGTAGTAACTCCTTTTCTTTTTTCGGGTTTAAAATTAAAATATTTTTAAAACTATGACCTAAAAAATCAACATTGTTGCTAATAAAGTCACCCTACCCATATCCACTGCACCCTTACCCTCCCTTAAATTATATATAAATAATAATAATAATAATAATAATAATAAACATTATTTAAAAAAAAATTATAGAAAAATATTTAAAACAAAGCAATGTAACTATGAATTTTAAAAAATTAAAAAAAATAAAATTTAGAAAATAAAATATTAGTCCAAGTATGGCAGAAACTTAACTCCACACACTTGTGTCATTGCATTAACTTCCCACAAAAATGAGCATTTGATTCACTCATAGGTTTTATGAAAGCCAGAATGTCTTGTTGTTGGCGAGGCATGGAGTAACTCTTCATATTTACAATTAATGTTACAAGTAATGCAATCCCAAGGATTACGTGTCCAACATTCCCCTCGTTAATCCGAAGGGGTGTTTGTGCGTCCAAGCATCATTCTGAATTTTTCAAAATTTCCTCTTCCAAACGCTTTGGTGAAGATGTACATGAGAAGTTCAAATTTTTTTCATTTGTGGAATAATGTCTCAAGTGAATAGTCTTTGCCTCTACATGATATCAAATTAGGTGATACTTTGTGTTGATGTGCTTAGTTTGATAATGGAATCTGGGATTCTTGTCCAACATGATTGCAGAATTATTGTCAACCAGAAGAAGAGTAGAATTCACTCGTTTCTCCTGCAAATCTCAAGTATTTTCCTTAGCCACACAATCTCCTTCATTTCTTTTGTATCTGCCACATATTCTACCTCTGTTATGGAATTTGTTACAACTAACTGTTTGTTTTATCTCCAAGAGAGAGCTGTTGATCCAAGACTCATGAGATAGCCTGAATTTCACACTCCATTTTCGTTATTGTTGGCCCTTGACCAAGTTTTGAAGAACCTTGGTCATGTTTGACCATTTTTGGACTTCGACAGGCTGGTCGAAGGCGGAGCGCAAGGCAAAGAGGATATCACAGATCTCACCCCCTTTTTAGGAAATTTTTGGTTTAGGGTTTATGTAACGGGTATGTGATGTCGACCCATGGGTTTACCCATGTTTAGGCCCATTTTGTAATGTATAAATATATAGTTAGGCGATGTAGTAGGAGAGGCTATGTGATAATGTGCTAATTCAGTTGTAAGCTAAGTGCTGAGTGCGAATAGTTTTGCATACTGTGTGTTGAGAACTTGCAGAGCTAAGTGCAAGTGATTGTAAGAAGGCTCTATGATGAACCTAGCTCAGGGAAGGAGGATTTGGCAAGGTGAGCGAAGATCTCCTATCCTATGCGGAGTGGGTTTTGTGGCTCTATGCATGTAAGAAGATTGATAGAAGACAATAAAGAAGAATAAGATTTGGTGGACATAGCCCCACCCTGGGGTGAACCAAGTATATCCTATGTTGTGGTTTCTTTGTGCATTATGCTTGTTATGTTATTGATGTGATTTATGCTCAGTGCAGTAATATTTGTTATATGCATTTGATAATAGTAGTTTAGTGCTTTGTGATGTGAATGAATGTCAGATCTGATCTATTTCTATATGCTAAGTGCTTGAATGTGTTAGATCTTTTTGAATACTGCGATGTTATGTAACTAGGGTTTGACCTGAGATGTGACTAAGGGTTAAATACTGATGAATGTTAATTGCTAAGTTCTCTGTTAAGTAATGTGATCATGGATCTGTGTCCCAGCTAGGTTGTGGACACTTGAGTCCTACAACCACCCTTGCCTCTACCTTGGGTGAGACTTCATCTGCTTCGCAGGTGTTGTCGAAAGGGTCGATAGTTAGGGTTTTGTTGGTGCACTGTTGAAGTGTTGAACCCTGGGTTTGCCCCTATGCCAACAAATGTTTCCGTTGTCGGGACTTGAAACTGTGATTGTTGGGAACTGAGGAAAAGAAGAAATATTTGTGCGTATATATGTTGCTTTAGTGCGCAGTACTCTACTTGACTGCGAAGCTCTGTGCTAAGAAAGGAGTCAGATCTGAAGAAAAGAGGTAAGATATTAAAGCTTTGTGCTTTGATAAAGGTAAGATAAGTAAAAAAAATTGTTTCGAAAGAATGGATCTAGGAATGCTTGATAGATTTTGTCCTAGCCTAAAAGCTAGGGCACAACTAGAAGAAAGAAGATTTGATATGAGTAGATCCGATAGAAGTAATGAAAGATATGTTATTCCTATGCATAGAAATAATTTTTGGACTAACAAATGGATGGGGACCCTAGAAAGAAATTTTTGCAAGTTCAGTATTGTGATCCTAGTGAGTAGTATAGGAAAGATTGGGGATCATTTAAAAGAAAGAGAGGATTAACTCTTTGTTATAGTTGCAGAAAATCGGGGCATATTGCTAAGCAATGACCTGGTAGGTCCTAGTTGTGTTTGTTGTAAAGCTATGGAACTTGAAGTTTTGGATTTCCCTAGAATGATTGCTAAAGTTGAAAATATGAATATGAGACAAGAAAACCATGAGACAAGCCAAGAAATTAAGCATATGATATAACCCTAGAAAGAATCAGAGACTATATTATTACAGATGAAGGAAACCTTGAATGATCATAGAGACATCAACTTATCAAAGATCTTAAAAGAGAAGTAGTGCATAGAAACAAGAATAGGAGACTTCGACATAGACTGTGTTCTGGATGAGGAAACACAGGTGAATATTATGACAGAAAGAACTTGGGAAATTTTGGGAAAGCCTTCTATGATTCCTTCATTGGGATGAATAGGATTATTTAAAGAAAAATTGATAACCCTGTGTGGAAGACTTACCTAGATACCTATGAGTGCTCATGGAAATTCAATAGAGGAAGAATTCGAGGTTGTTAAGTTTGTTGAGAACAACACCTTGTTTGTTATTTTGCTAGGAAAAACCTGGATTGAGAAAGATTAGATATGAAGGAAACAAGAAGAGGAGGACCTAGAACAAAAAAAGAAAGAACTAAGAGATTTCATGGCTAGGAGAATAACACACTTAATAGAAGAAAAAGAGGACAAGTCGAAGAAACTAAGGGCCAGAGACCAAGCTGCTGAAGTTGAAAGAACACAGGAAGACTTGAAACACTTGTCCATACAGGAGAGTAGAGCACCTACTCCAGAAAGAGAAGAAGTATTACTCTTGAACCCTTCGAAAGACCCTCACTAGTGCGAAGTTACTATGCTAAGAGCGGATAAGAAAAATAATGGAAAGAGGAACCCAATAACTCAAATTACAGGAAAGAAAGCTAGAAAGCTCAGCAAGAAGAAAGCAATGTTAGAAAAACTGCAGGAAGTTCCAGAGAGAACTTCGCAAAAGAAATGTTTGTAGAACTTGAACTTCATCAGAATAATAGAACAAAGTAGATTTGCACTTCGCCATGGTGAAGCAATATGACCGTTGGAGGCATCTTGCCCATTAGACCAATGCTCTAGAATGGCTAGAAATGCAGTTATGGCCAGAAAGATTGTCATTGGACCGTTGGGACCGCGCCATAACAGATGTAATCACATTGATTGAATATTTTTGACCCATTGGAGGAATATGTTACGACGTTGTCTATTTATCTCGTCGAATGTTGCACCGAGAACACTTTTGTGAATTGAGAGTATTTGAGCCCACAGAGAATTCATTGTTATCATGTTGTGCCTATTGAGACCTCGTTGTCCGATCTGTTACCGTGGGTATTTGTACGCCTACCTGAGATATATGATTTCGAGCATGTATGTCTAGTGAGCGCAATGCAGTGGAAAAGTCCGTAGAGGAAATTCTGATAGATCTAATGCCTGAGAAGGTCATGTCCGTAGGGGCACAGGCTTCATCAACTAGAGGAGTGCAAGCATCCCCATTGATTGCATGTCGATATGGACCCTCTAGAGTTGTGATAGAGAAATAGAGAAAGCATTGTGATGACTTGGCGAACATGAAGCTCATCCCATCCATCCTGCCCAACTACATCCCGCCTCTAGCTGGTGTGGTTAGTCATGATAGTGTCCCGAGGGACTTTGACTACACTTTGATCACTGCGTACCTCCCGAAGGGGATACACATAGTTGGACCATAGTTAGGACATATTATGACGTTGAAGATCAATGACTTCAACTTGAGAGATCTCAAGAATTATGGCATGCTCGTTGCACATAAATATTTGACCAAGATAATGGGGAAGAAGTCGAAGATAATCCCCCAGTTGTGGACCACAGACATCGCGAGGTCCACCATATTTGGAAGGCATCAGGAGGTTAACTCATGCATTAAACTCCTGCTGTCATGATTCCATGGAATTTATCTGTGGTTGGACAGACGCATCACCGTAGATCCGGTGTTGATCCATCATATCACCGGATTAAGCATGTAAGGACTAGAACCACAATAATTTTATCCAAGGAAGGCTGTAGATCACGCCCTGGCGCAGAGAATCAAAGATACCTGTGGCGATGTGGAGAAGGTGAAGCGAGGCTACAAGGTAGTCTCCATACAGAATGGCACAATGTGCCTAGCTTGCCAGTTGATTGTTGGTAAGCTAGTAAGGAAGAACAGACCCACACAGGTCACGGGGTTTGTTGTTGACCTCATGGGAAAATGCATTGAAGGGATACAAATGAACTGGGTGAGCTACTTCGTCAACCATTTAGAACAAGACTTATGCGAAGCTCAGGATCAGGGCTATGGGTTCCATTTCAGTTGGCTGTTGATCCTCATCACCTTCATTGCTTGGGAGATGATGGAAGGTGAGACCTTACCTGAAATTGAGCCATCTGAACCCTTAGCTGTGAAGTTCACTACGCTATGGTATTCGAGCGACATGGCTAAGAAATGGTAGTTAAACGCGGTGTTCCACACCTATTACCTATAGTTGAAGAGGGCTATTGAGTCTTTCCCTCGCATGACGTCGAACAACTTGCACAGGTTTAGGCCTCTTGCAAAGTTTCATGCAGATAGACATTTTATTTATATCACTGCATGTGCAGACGAAAATAAAGAAGAGCTCCAATCCTACTATAAGCTCAGAGAGGAGGACATGGAAGAAATAACTAAGGAATGTCCTGCAGAGTTCCTTATACTAGTCAACCATGCAACATTGTCTGACCCCGACCTCATCTTAAGTCCTGTGGTCACTCGCGAAGAGTATGATGCACCCAATAGTAACAAAAGGAAGAATAAGGAAGAGGTACATGAATTGAATAATGCATCAAAAGAGACTGCTTCAAATTCACCTAGCGGTGGAGGAGGTGACGAAGTAGACAGAGAAGAGGACAAAGGGGAAGAAGATAAGTAGAAGTAGGGCAAAGTAACACCACCTAGGGATCCGATTGATGAGGCTCACACATCTAAGAAAAGAAAGGTTTCCCCTGCGAAACCTTCATCGCGGAAGAAGTCCAAAGCTAGTAAGCCCAATCTGCAAACTGTGCTCATGGTAGATGACATCGACCTCATCATCGTCGTCGTATCAGATACATCAAAAGATATTTTACAACGCAATGAAGCAAGACAAGAAACCATGTATGATTGGATTGAAGCAGAGATGAAAGGGGTACAACAAGCCCTCTACTCTAGTCGTACAATGTCTACTGCGCCTTCGTCATCTGAAGCGATTGAGTTGGGAGATGAGACTTCCTAGCTGCGTAGATTAGCAAATGCAACCAAAGCTCGCCTTTGTCATGTCTAGGAAGAAAAATAATAGGTCACATAGGCATTAAAGCAATCAAAAGAGGAATCCCTAGAGAAACACCGAAAATGTGCAGTAAGAAAAATATGACCTCTGAGCGAAGTTCATAGAGGATAGAGCACAGATCTAGAAGGAGAAAGAGCAGTTGCTTGTAGAGCATATTGGAGTTAAAGAATAAGTCACTAGAGAACTTCGCTCTGTGATGGGATTAGAACAAATGGAAGAAGACCCAATGGAGAGTCAAGAGGGGAAGCTTCCTGAAGCCATTCAACAGCTCCAACAAAGAGTAGAAAAACTAGAGTTACAAGCAGTGCCAAGCACTCTGTAGGAAGTGCGAGACCAAAGAGAGGAAAATGCCTGGAGAGCAGTCCAGAGAATTAAGGCATTGGTCTCAAAATGCAAACAACTCAACAATTGAAGTGTGTAGACTTACGAGCACCTTGCAGAGGACTCTGAACTAAGGACACTGGAGTCACAACTTTAGGAGGAAAAGCAACAAGCAACAACAGTGCAAGCACAATTGAAGCCATTGTCAGTGGTCGAGAGGATGAAACGGTCCCAGGAACAATGCATGGTTCAACAACAGTTCCATGCCATCTAGAGTAAAGTCATGGAAGTGACTTAGAAGATCCAGCCAATACAGGATGAAGCTTGCACACTCTTTGAGGAGATTGAAGGGTGAGGCGCACAGCTAGAACAAATGGCCACCACAGTAGAACAATGCTTGGAAGGACTGGTGACCGAGAAAGTTATTCAGGAGTTCACTAAGCAGGAGGCTTTGATGAAGCAACAGGTCGAGGCAGCTCAAGCCAAGCTCGAGGAATTTGAGGTAGATCTACCTAGATTAGGGTGACTCGAGATGAGTCACAGGTGAGTGTTGGGGGCCTATTGTCCCTGGAACAAGTTTTGAAGAACCTTGGTCATGTTTGACCATTTTTTGGACTTCGACAGGCTGGTCGAAGGCGGAGCGCAAGGAGAAGCAAAGATCGTGGTATCTCTCCCCCTTTTCAGGGACTTTTGGGTTTAGGGTTTATATAACAGGTATGTGATGTCGGCCCATGGGTTTACCCATGTTTAGGCCCATTTTTTAATGTATAAATAGATAGCTAGGCGATGTAGTTGGAGAGGCTATGTGATAAAGTGATAAGTCAGTTGTAAGCTAAGTTCTGAGTTGTGATGAGTGCGAATAGTTGTGCATACTGTGTGTTGAGAACTTGCAGAGCTAAGTGCAAGTGATTGTAAGAATGATCTTTTCTAAACCTAGCTCGGGGAAGGAGGATCTAGCGAGGTGCACACAAATCTCCTTTCCTATGCATAGCGGGTTTTGTGGCTCTGTGCATGTAAGAATATTAATAGAAGACAATAAAGAAGAAGAAGATTTGGTGGGCGTAGCCCCACCCTGGGGTGAACCACGTATATCCTGTGGTGTGGTTTCTTTGTGCATTATGCTTGTTATGTTATTGATGTGATTTATGCTCAGTACAGTAATATTTGTTAGATGCATCTGATAATAGTATCTTAATGCTTAGTGATGTGAATGAATTTCAGATATGATCTATTTCTATATGCTAAGTGCTTGGATGTGTTAGATCTTGTTGAATACTACGTTGTTCTGTAACTAGGGTTTTGACCTGCGATGTGACTAAGGGTTAAATACTGATGAATGTTAACTGCTAAGTGCTCTATTAAGTACTGTGATCACATATTTGTGTCCCAGCTAGGTTGTAGACACTTGAGTCCTGCAACCACCCCTGCCTCTACCTCGGGTGAGACTTCATTTGCTTCGCAGGTGTTGCCGAAAGGGCCAATAGTTAGGGTTTTGTTGGTGCGTTGTTGAAGTGTTGAACCTTGGGTCTGCCCCTATGCCAACACTTATCCCAAAAAATGTCTGAATCAAAATACTTGATCAGGTTGAAGTCATCCACCTTAGAGTACTTGAGTCCAAAATATTGAGTTCCCTTCAAGTATTTTAGAACTTTTTTTGCAATAGACCAATGTCCTTTACAAGGCTTTTGCATGAACCTGGAAAGAATCTCATTGAAAAATGAAATACTTGGTCTGATGGTGGTAAGATAGATAAGGCTTCCAAAAAGTTGTATGTACTTGGTTGCATCCTCAAAATATTCATTCTCTTGTTTTGATGTGAGTTTCAAATTATATTCCATTCGAGTAGAAACAAGATTACATTCAACCATGCCAAACTTGTTCAACATTTCTCCAATGTACTTCCTCTAGGAGATGGATGTATAATTTGGATTTTGAATCACCTCAATGACCAAATAATAGTGAAGATGTCCCAAATCTATTGTCTTGAAGCCTTTCTCCAACTCTTTCTTTATGGATGTAATGTAGCTTTCATTGTTCCCTGATATCAACAAATCATCTACATATACTACAAGATATACAACAATTTTTCCAACTTTCTTGACAAACAAAGTTGCATCATCAAGATTGAAATGCTTGAAATTCGATTTCAAAATATGCTCAATTAACTTTTCATACCATGCTCACGGTGCTTATTTCAGGCCATATAAGGATTTGATGATATTTCATACCTTATGTTCTTGTCCCTTCACAACAAATCCTTTTGGACGAGACACAAAAAAATTCACTTTCAAGTCTCCATTCAAGAAAGTAGTCTTCACATCCATTTGATGAATTTTCCATCCATTATGTGCTTCCATGGAAAATAGAGTACATATGGTAGCCCATTTTTCCGTGGGGGAAAAGGTCTCCTCATAATCAACACCTTCTTTGTATGAAAATTCATTTTTGACGAGCCTTGAATTGTTCTTTTCAAGTGAGCCATCTGATTTGTACTTGTTCTTGAATAACCTTAGGTGTCTCATTGAAGGAATGCAACCATACCACATTTTCTAAGGATTCTTGTTTTGAATAGCAAGAGATGGAAACCTATTTTTCACATAAATTTCACATAGAACTGCATCAACCCCCCAAAAAAATTTACATTCTTGAAAAACATCATGGAACAAACCATATTTAATAGTGTCATGTTCATTCGTTCAATTACACTATTCTATTGAGGATTGTATGGAACCATGGTTTGATGCTTGATCCCATGTTGGAAAAGGTAGATTTCAAATTCATTAGATTTATATTCTTTTCCACTATCAGTGTGAAGAGAACCAATACAAGGTTGAGCTTAATCTTGAATCCATACATGAAAATTTTTAAAAGTTTCAAAAGATTGTGATTTATCTTTCAGTAAGTACACCCAACACATCCTGGTGTAATCATCAATAAAATACATGATGTATTTATTTCCATTTGCAGAAGGAACATGCATAGGACCACATAAATCATAATGAATCAAATTAAGTTTTCTACATGCTCTGGAAGTAGAATCATGAAATGAGTTGTTTTCTATGCTTTCCAATGATACAAGAATCACATTGCGTCAATTTCCTAGGAATAGTAGGAAAACTAGAAACACCATTCTTTCTCAAAAAACAAATATTTTCATAATTAATATGTCCAAATCTAGCATGCCACAAAACATTGGATGGCATTATACCTTCACTATGATGAGAGAAGTATGAATTTTTTTGTGTATAGGCTGGTGTCCCTTTCAACTTCAACAGTCTTCCATCTTCCATTCTGGTCATGACAACCATGTTTTCATAATCCTTCCTTATTTCAACTTTGCCACCGAACAAATGAACACAGTTTCCTTGTTGTCGAATGCGCACAAGGGACAACAAGTTTCTTTGCAGCTCAGGAAGATAGAGTACATCATGTAGAAGAAAATCAGAGAGTCCAGACATTTTGAGCTTTATAGTTCCCATTCCCGAAGGTTTGAGACTCCATTTTTTTGCAAAATACACTACATCATCTACATTGATAAGAACCGAATATCAATATAGCATAGAAAAACCTCAGAATAAGTACTCAATTCCTTGAAAAAGAGATAATTTCAGATAATAAGCCTCTTCGAGGGGGAAAACTCCTTTTACCCCACATAAATGTTCAAGTACAAGATGATTCCAAATGAAAATGTCTCCTTGGTATATATCCACATAAATGTTCAAGTACAAGATGATTCCAAATGAAAATGTCTCCTTGGTATATATATAGGACACTAGGAAGTATAATTACAACTAATGGAATAAAGCCAACATAAATAAAATAACATTACTAATGTAATATGACCCAATTAAGGGGTAATGAGCCAATATTAGGGCTTAACATGCCCCTCCCCTTGAATAACATTACTAATGTAATATTCCCTAATTAAGGGGTAATGAGCCAATATTAGGGCTTAACATATCCTCGAGCCTTTTGCCCATCAATGACAATCTATATGGTTCATGCATGATGAGTTGTTAGAATTAAATGTCAGTAATTGCATATTTAGAAAGAAGACATGTATATATATAAACAAATTTTTTTCTTTTATTATAGACAAGTGCGAAGGTCATGAATATGGGGGAGAGAAAGGAAAGAATGGAAAGGTCTAAAAAGCGATCCGATGAGATTCAAAAAAGGGTTACGGGGATACTAAGGAGAGGCGAGTGTTCCACGATCAAATTTTATGTGTTGTAATTTTTTACTACAAAATGTGTAAAATGGAAGAGATCATGATGGGGCAGTTCAACGGTTGGTTTGTATATTTGTGGAATTCTAGGAAAGTGGCTAAGTATGGAATAGGGAAACGGTTGGGCGGACTCATTCTCGGAAGCGAGGATTGAAGTTTTCGTGAACGGACCAACCTGACGACGCGCAAATGACATTCCATGATGTTTGAAATTAATGCTTGATAATTGCATGCCTAGAAATAAGATCTTATATATAATTAGCAATTGCTAATTTCAAAGGGGCGTGGGCATAGAAAATAGTGATTAGGAACTTAATATTTCTTGAACCTGCCAAACCGACGATCCACCAAAGAAATTTGAAGAAATGGAAAAGTATGGAAACAGGACAAACATGCTTCAAAATGGGGTGACAATAGTTCCACAGAAGACGTGAGGACCCAATGATTAAATTGTATTTCTCGAAAGTTTTCAATGTAAAATGTATACCATGGAAGAGGGCATGATAGGTATACCATAATACAGAAGAGGGTATGATCTGAGTCTGGTTGTAAATTTGTATATCGTAGAAGTGACAGTACTATTCGCAGGTCATGGAAAAATAGAAGCCTAATCTACAGCCCACCTACCGAGAATTCACGGTCAGAGAAGTGTCTGGGTATGGAATGGGGAAACGGTTGGTCAGTGTCGCGATATAAGAGCACAAGTGCAAGTGCGAACCCACAAGTCTGTCCATGCACGCAACCAGACATATTCAAAAAAATGAATAAATGACGAGAAAGAGAAAGTTCACAGAAAAGAGAAATGGATATTTGGCCAAGTATAGAAGATGGAAAAGAAGGGCCAATATATTCACATATGTAACAAATTTTTATATCGTGGAAGTGACGGTACTGTTCGCAGGTCATGGAACAATAGAAGTCCAATCTAGAGCCCGC
>CBVK0103031163.1:0-19503 GCA_900067695.1 Picea abies | reverse complement strand
GGGGTCCCTTGTCCCACAAACAAGGGGGTCTCATACACCAATTTAGTGTGCTGGCTTGACCGTGACCTTAAAAATATATTATTATTATTATTATATTATTTTTTCCTTAATAATATAATTTAAATATATAAATAAAATATTACAAAAATATGATATATAAATTCTATTAAAATTACTAAAAAGGCTGAAGTTAATTAGTAGTCAGAGAGCTGAAGCTCCTCATAACATATAAATGGACCGTGGTAGATTCTTGGTTACCGAGTCCCCACATATTCCTTCAAACCAGTAGTAAGGGAGCTGAAGCTCATACATGGACCGTGGTACCGTGGTAGATTCCAAGTTACCCACAGGTTCCTTCAAACGCAAGGTAGGACCTCCAAATTTGAGGCTCTTATGAGGCCACGATTCGTCTGGCTTCCTCATTGCTCAAGAGGCAAAAAGTAAACGACATATAAAGTTCAGTTGTTTTGTTCACAAATTTAGTAGTGTGAAGGACACAGATTGACATACTCCACCATGTGGAGGGAGCACGAGGGAACGAGGTGGAAATGGGATGGCCCGCTTTCTCCTTTGGTTCAGCCGCTACAAATAGGTGTGTAGAGGAGTAGCCTAACCCAGCAATTCCATTAGCCCCAGATTACTAAGTAGCAAATTTTTCATGGTATCATAGACGTCCAAGTTATAGAGTTGTGTTCTAGAGTCATCATTAGAATTGATGATAGTTTGTGACAAAGGTGTTGAGATTCATTAGAATTATTGAGGTCAAGGAAAAAACAACTAAAGATAGTTGAATAATGGCAATGAAAGTGGATATATTGAGAAGTTTAATGGTTACAAATTCACTCTATGGAAGATAAAGATATAATATGTATGGCATATGAAATCTCTCTATTAGGGGCTCCACGAAATCTATCTGCAACATGAGTGCTTACACAACAATCTTATTTTCTTTTAGGTATTTTTCTCAGCATAAAATTCACTCACAGACATACTAGTCTCATTCTTAGCACAATTATTAGCTTCAACAATCTGTCCTTGATACCCACTATGGATGGCCACTCTTCTACATCACTCTGCTCTTTTTTTTTTCTTTCTTGCTAACTATAAGAGCTCTCTTACCAATCTACTCGAATTTTCTCTTTCCCAATGTTTTCTTGACTCTTCCCCCCCAAAGATGATTACACTCAACCCCTGCTTCCATGACTGAGTGGGATGGTTTTCTCACTCAATCTCTTACATGAATTCAATGATTTGAGTGCTTAATAAGTCAAAGGGATAAATGGATAAATGAAAAACTGATTAATGAAGACCCCTGACTCAAGACATATGAAAACCCATCTAACCCCCCATTAATCCCCCTCTCTTGTGGAATCATATCCCCCCATTACTTTGGTCCTTACCTATCTACAACTGACGATGTGTTTCATTTTTATTATTTTCAATGTACAAAGTTTACATATTATGTCGCTTGGCCCCCAACCATTCATAATATTTACAAATATATAATGCTACATTGGGGATCAAAACTCGGGTGTTACATTTTGTATCCACTTACTATATTATTTATATCCCATCTTTAAATTGTAAAATGGTTCACGAGGTTAATTCTTTGTTGTTGTCAAAGTTACATGTTATTGGTATCTTGTTATATAGATTTACTTTAATAATGAGGCTGTTGAATTGATTTATTACCCAATCTATTGTGCCCATATGTATATGATTAATTTTGTATTCATTTTTTTGATGTCTTGTTTGCTTAAGTAATTTATCACACCATAGACTATAGTGCACCAAAATGTCCTATGCTGGCTTTAGTATGAAGTTGATTGGGTGGTGTTCAACTCAATGACACATGAGTCAAATGATGTTGAGTGTATAAAGTCTTCACATAGGGTCATCTTCTCCTAGAATGTTAGTGATTCTCAAATCATAGGGGTACAAGGGTTCAATATCCTTAGTGATTTTTGGTGTAGATTAAATATTGCAATACCATTTCTACTACTTCAATTACAAGCCTAAGATGATATGATACAAATCACAAGATGATGAAAAAACACAATATGATATGATAACACAAACCTTTGGATCCGTGGGTCAATATATGAGGGGTGGTTCTTTTGACCTCGTTGATTTCATGGGGAGGATGGACCCTTTGAAATAAGCATGCTACAACTAATAATAGTTCTTTTTTATTGTCAATTTGCATTTTGAACCCCCAATTGCATTTAGGTCAAGTGTCTCAAGAACACACTATGAATTGGTCCCGAGGGATAAAATCCAAACCAAGTAGTAGAATTGAGTTACATAAGCTCCTGTAAGTGTGTTTGGGAAAGATCAACATTAGCACACTATCTACACACTCTCAGGGTAGAGTTTTCCAATTTTGACCCTTTAATGTGAAAATTGCATTGTTTCTTATTGAGCAAAACACTAGTCCCAAAAATTGTGGAATAATACAAACTCCGGGCCATGGACTCATAGAATACGGGAACTCATAGCTATAATATGATGTCATGAAATCAATGGAATTAATGATTCATCACTTTGAGTCTTGGTTACCATTTTATGGCGAGTTCCAACTCACTCCCTGAAGCCGTTTAGGGATTCATGGTGAATATGTGTCGAGGGTATAAAAACCAATCTGAGTAGTATAATTGAGTGTTGTAAGATTCTACAAGTGTGTTTGGGTAAGGCCGACTTGTGCACATTTTCCACACACTCTCAGGGCTTAGTTTTCCAATTTTGACCCTTTGTTGCAAAAATTGCACTGTCTCTTATTGAGCAAAGCCCTAGTTCTAAAAATCACAGAATAAAACAAGTTCTAGGCCATGGAATCATGGGAGAGGGGCACCACTAGATATGATGTGATGTCAAAAGTCCAACAAAATCAATGATTCATCTATCCTATTCCCAATTATAATTTTATGGTGAGTTGCAACTTGCTTCCTAAAGCCATTTAGGGATACATGATAAATTTGTCCCGTGGGAATAAAAACCAATTTGACTAGTAAAATTGAGTGTTATAAGATTGTACAAGTGTTTTTGGAAAAGGTCAATGTGAGCATGCTATCCACACACTCTTGGGGCATATTTTCCAATTTTGACCTTTTGATGCAAATATTGCATTGTCTTTCACTGAGAAAAAAATTAGTTTTGAAAATTGTTGAATAAAAAAATATCCAACCATGGACTCAAGGGAAAGGAGTTCCCTTATCTATAATTTGATGTCACAATTCCATTAGAATCAATGAGTCATTAATTTGAGTCTCGATTAGCATTTTATGGTAAGTTGCAACTCGCTTCTTGAAGCTATCAAAGGACACATGGCAAATTTGTGCTAGGGGCATAAAAACCAAACCAAGCAACACAATTGAGTGTCATAAACTCCTACAAGTTTGTTTGGGAATGTCTAACATGAACGTGATATCTACACACACTCAGGGAATATTTTTCCAATTTTGTCTCCTTAATGTAAAAATTTCATTTTCTCTTACTGAACTTAAATGAATTTCTTGATGCTTGCATACAATTTTTGGGTTCTCTACTTCTCTCAATGTCACCCTAATTGATAGAGGTTGTGCATTCCATTGATCACCCTATACAATATTGTCTTAATTTGGGAGAGTTGTGAAGATACTTCTCTTATGTGATGTTAGGGTTTGATATTGTGATGCTAGGGTTTGTGCTATGGATGTAAACACTAGATAATAACATGATGTTGAAGATGCTTAGGTTTATCATGGCTCTTGTTGTAGAATAAATAGAGAACTTGGTTTTCTTTAATGTAATCCAATTCCCACATATGGGTGTGATACTTCTTTCATTATATGTGATACAAAATGAAGATATTTGAAGCGGGTAGTGAGATTTTGGTTACATACTAGCATAAAAAATTTTCAATGTCATTTAATGTGCATTGAAGTGATAAACATATCGTTCAATTACATCCAAAATTTATTATCTACTCATGTGGCATAAATTTGGTCTTTTTTCAAATTCATGAATAAAAACTCTAACAACAAACTTTAAAGAACTATGGTGTAACATTGGAGGAATAACACTGTGAAAAGGATAAGGCCATGAAAATATATAAATTGAAGAGGAATCCAAACCAATAATGCACATCAAAATCTTAGGGTTTGATAATGTGATGCTAGGGTTTGTGCTACGCATGTAAAACATATCATCTAAATTTTTCAATGTCCTTCAATGTCCATTGAAGTAGAGTCTTCATATTTAATGAAGTATTATTTTTAAACAAAGCGATCCACATATTTTTCAATTACATACAAAATTTCTTATCTACTCATGTTGCATTCAAAATATTAGATGTAATATGGTTCCAATTGTGTATAGAGGAGCAATTATGAAACTATGTCGACACCCAAAGTTTTAGGTAAATATCACGCATGCACACAAACAAGTTGTGCGTGCTCATTCTAGTTGTATGCACACTCAAGAAGATGCATGATGATTGACAAGAAGCATGCGCTAGATCAATTTTTGTTAATGCACGCCAAGTCTAGTTATGTCAATGCGCACTAGTCTAAGTTTTTTGATGTGTGCCAAAAAACAAGAACACACCGCATGCACGCCAAAATCAGGAAAGAATCTTCAGGAAATCTCCATGAATTATTACTACAAGCAACACGAGGGATTGTGGGGCATCAAGAAGATGATCTAGAAAGGTAGTTGAGATTGCCATGATTCCAAAGAGGTGACGTGGAATGCATGCAGGTGAGAGAAGTGTGTGGGATTAGCAGTGAACAAAGAAAGTGGAGAAACATTGAAAGTTACTGAGCGCCAGAGTAGAGAAGGATATAAAACGAAGAAAAGAAAATGAAATAAAGGAAATTTCTTCGAGTGGCGAGTTATGTTAGAGTTTAAGATATTATTAGGCTTCTTTTCAATTTACTAGATAACCATAACATAGATAGGATCACTGAGAGAAACATAATCACGAGAGACATCCAAAGATTTTCTTTGGAGGATATGGAACTAGAAGTAGATATTGAAAAACTATTTCCTGCAACAGAACAACTGGAAAATATGGCTCAGAAAGATTCTTTATTGGAAGTCATTGGAAATGAGACCTTTAGTGAATAAGAATCCTTCACTTTTAAAAGTATTTTTTTTTATAAAGAATCTAAAATGTTGATTGTAGAAAGAAGTGACTAGAAGAATAAAAAGGGAAAGGTCCGCTCAGAGGTCGACCTGAAGGATATGTGACCATCCCAAATTTCCAAAATCCATAGGGCAACAGGGGATGCGGTCAATGACTCTATTGATGGTTTAGAGGCTGAAAATGCCAAATTAAAGGATAAGATCAAAGAATTGGAAACCACCTTGATGCCTCTTCCAATCCTATCCATTCCTTTGACAATGGTTAAACCAACTACACCCGATATTAAATTAAAGGGATCTTCTAGTTTGCTCACAACGGTCCGAAGTTGTGTTGATAAAAATATTGAAAAGATAATTTAATTGATAATAGAAGCATGGGAGGTATCAAAAAATATTGTTTCTTGTGGTTTAAGGGCACATGAATTTCATGAATATCTCCAAGTTGATTTAAACAGTGAAGAAGGATTCTGCACCGATGTTGTTTTACCATTTGGGATAAAAGTCTCAAACTTGACATAATTGAAAAGGAGAGAAGAGGATCTGCCTTCTCCAAGTCGAATTAAACATCTGAATGCCCGTTGGAAAGAAAATATCAAGAACTTGAATAACATTTTCCAAGCATGCAACGAAGCCATATTGAAAAGAGAAGAATTATTCAGAAGACTCAGATAGATTTGGTAGGAAGCACTGATGAGGTGCAAGATCATAAGTTAGTTCTCAATTCAATGTTTATGACAAGGCAACAATTTGATGAACAAGTGGATATATTAAAAGGGTTATCGGCTGATAAATTTAATGACATAATTCAATATGGCGAAGAATAGATCATGTATGTACATAATTTATTTCTTCAATCAATTTTTTTCGCAATAAAGCAATTGCTAACTGGATGTTGAAATTTGAAGATAACTCCATGAAAGAAGAAGAATTGCAAGATTGTATTTTGAAGATGAGTCCATAGCCCAATGGAGAAGGTAACTGGTCTTGAGATTTTGGTATTCTTGACAACCCACAGGGGGTTATCATCCCATAGTTGGAGCTAGTTGTTGAGACAATTTTGTGCTTCCTTTCTTTCCTTCCACATTCTATCTTCCCTACTTCTTTACTCCATTTCTTTTCCCTCTTCTACACCTCCCCTTATTCCTTTTTTTCTTTTATCCCTTCTTTTCTCCCTTTCTGGTTACTATACTTAGTCATATTTCAGTGTTCGTGAGTTCACAGGTTCACGGGTTGGCGAGCCATCAATTCCACCCACTTTCTTATCTCATGAGTCCGTTTTAACACTTAGCCATTTTTTAGTTTTGTAGGTTCGAGCCCTCATTATCCATTTTCCGTGACCTTCACTTTGCACCCCAAGTTCCGTGATCTACATTTTGACCATTAGCCTTATTGCGGGTGTCGAGCTCCAAAGTATTTCTTTTCTCTTGCATGCGAGTCTGACCGACCATTCTTCTACACTTAGTATATTTTTTATCATCTATACAACCGCGGGTTCACGGGTTCCCGAGTTGGAGGGTTCATGAAAAGTTTTATATTTGAACTCTCTCTCGTCCATCCCTGCCATTTTGTTGCTTTTCTCGATATGCATTAAGTATTGTTTAATGCTAAAAACTGTTGTGCATGACCCTAAAATATCGTCATTAATGGCAAAAGGCTTGAGGAATTACCCATTAAATCTTCATTTGCCAAGGGATTAAAATATCATTATCTTTCGAAAAAGATTTATTTGAGATTATTATCTAGCTGAAGAAATAGTCCTGTCAACCTGTGGTAGCATCAACTAGACAACAATTTTGTGGTGATACTCTAAATATCTTTGGTCGCGAAGACAAACAATATCCAAAGAGTATCATTAAATAGAGAGGAGTGCCACCTCTATAAAAATGCAGGGGGATTTGTATCCTCGTGAGCTTAGTGTTTCGGTCTTGATGGATTCAAGCGTCAACACCCTTCCAGTGTGCATTAGTTGAGTTATACATAGTATATCATGTGTAAATTATCATTCATTCACTCAATTAACACAATTCTTTGATTCTCTCTCTCTTGTTTCCATCTTTTCTCGTTTTTTTGCAAAATGTGTATGTCCTTTGCTAGCTAGATCTTATATGTGCAGGTTCATCCACATTTACACAATGTTTATACCTGAGTGAGGGTGGATGCTATCACTTCAACTTGGGGTTTGGTGCATGTTATGCCAATTGTTAAGCATGTGAGATTGATGACGTTAAACTTGAGTGAATGGAGTGCAATGTTAGTGCTAAGATCGACAATGTTAGTACTGGAGTGAATAAAATGCACTAATAGTACTAAAGTGTTTGTACGAGAGTTAATTGATGCAATGATAGCATTATAATGATGATATTATGTGAATGATATGCAATTATAACACTCCAGTGATAATACCAAGTGAATTAGGTATAAACTGTTAGTGTTGAGATCAACAATGTCTCAAGTACTAGATTGATTGAATGACATATGATGATAGTACTAGAGTGAGGATAGTACATGGATTGCATGTGATTTTATCATTATGATTGATACTATCACTATGAAATTGAGTAAATTTATGCAATTATAAATACTAACCAGATTGAATGTGATAAGGCATAGGCTACCTAAGAATCAAAATAGATAAATAAAAACCAAAATGTTGAGGATAGTACATGGATTGCATGTGATGTTATCACTTGGATTGATACTACCACTAGGATTGATACTATCACTATGAAATTGAGTAAAGTTATGCAATTATAAATACTAACCGGATTGAATGTGATAGGGCATTGGCTAACTAAGAATCAAAATAGAGAAATAAAAACCAAAATGTTGTAGTTGATTTGAAGAAAGATAAGATGTAAAAATGAAAACCCTAGAAATTAGAATAGATCATAATAGATCAAACAATTAACTCATCTAGCCAAGGGCTTCTCTTATAGGTTTACAATGGGTCCACAATATAACTACCAAGCCATAAGAAATAATATTAAAATCATGTAGCTTGGAGGATGGAAACATAATGCTACACAATTCGAGGTTTGAAAGAGATGCTTAACAATGCATGTAGCTAATTAAAGTTGGACACTTGGAATGTGTCTTTAAGGTGTGTGTGTTGTAGGTGAGGTGGCTATCTCCAATGGTGTTCCCCCTTATTTCGTATCAATTTCTCTTGTTTTAATTCAAAAGAATCCACGTTTTCCTTTTGAAGTAGGGAAGGCCAGAGAGAAAGGACTAGCACACAATGCTAATTGTTGATGTGTAGCATATGGGATTATGTTCAGTTGAATGTCAAAAGTGAAAGTACGTGGAAACCAATATGGGTTCCTAGAACTAAAATGAGTGATGCAGAGAAACAAGGGTGCAAGTATGTGGAAACCAATATGGGTGCCTATAACTAAAACAAGTGATTAAAAGAAACATGGAAAGAGTTATAGGCTTGTGTAGTTTTGATGGTGTGCAAGAAAAATTGTGAGTAGTTGATGTGAACTTGTGGTATGATGACAAAGAATAAGTGAGCTTAATATGTAGTGTTTTCCCCATGGTTTAAGAATGGCACTAGACAGGGCGAGAAAACCAATAACAACATCCTATAAGAAAATAATTTACTCCAAACTTTCATAATTAATAGTAAATTATTAATTCTCAACAAAATAAAAAAAATAATAAATTCCATATAGATAAAATTTTAAAATTAATATATATATAATTTCTTTTTATTTATAAAAAGAATTAGTCTATTTTGATCATTTTTTTAAATCTAAAAAATGTACTAGGAATTTTCTATTATATACAACATAAATTACATAAAAAACCGAGTATATGCCATTATGGAAACCAGATAATCTACTAGGTGGTCATCAAACAAAATTTCATACCATTTATCTAATGTTTTCTAAGATATCAAATTGTTAATTTCTATGATTAAACAGTCCATTAGTCTATGATTGTTTGTGACCGAAATATACCCTATGACTGGTACCATTGGTTGTATATCCATAAAAAATAAAATAAGACAGAAGACATATTTCAAACCAGAATTCAATCAATTGGAGGTTGAGGTTTTGCCTCTGCTCCTTCATCCTAGAAAGAAGTTGGAATCGTGTGAACATTGTCCAAGGTAATTGGTTTATCCTTCGATCTTGTGAGATGGAGATTCCCCTGGCCTGATCCCATTGAGCACCCCGATCTTCCATTGGATGAAATTTAATTTTTCCTCGAATTGAGACTGGAAAAACAACTCAAACTTTCCCTCAAAGATACAAATGGCACATAGGGTGGCCCTGTCCTCTTCCCTATGTTTTTCCAATGCCTGATCTACCATGGGTTCAACAATCCAATAAGTTTATGCTAGTTTAAATTACTTCATGTCTCTTTTCCATGAGTACACCAGATCGACTACCCAATCCTTCACTTATTCCATAATTTCTTAATCCTAGGTTTCCAAACATTGATCTTGAACAACCACCTCCACATCTACCACTTCCTTCTTCATTGTTTCAGAGAAAAGATATTGGAAAATGTGACCTTCCTCCTAGGATGCACACTATGATCTAGTCAAGGCCACCAACCCTTGCAAGGAGAAGGGCTCTTACTTCATTCTCCTACCTTGCCTCACCTTTCCTTCTTTTCCTTGAGTCCTATCCATCCTAGGGATCCATGTAGATCGAGAAAACTTGCCAAAAAAACACGTGAAACTTCCTAAACACCAACACTCATTTCATCCTCCCCACATTGTACCACCACCATATAAAAATAGGTCTCATTCCCCTCTCCACCTTCCATGAGTTATCTCCGTAGTCCCATGCTTAAAACTACCCCAATATCTGTGAGATATAAGAGACTCAAGGAGGAAGCAAATGCTCGGAACCCACTCCACTCTAGTCTCCACAGGTCTAAATTGACACATTTGTTTTTCCCATTCCTCTAACGTAACTCCAGGTCGAAAAAACCACCCCACTGGATCAAATAGTATCACCAAAACACCTAAGGCATTGATCCCCTCCATCATAACTAGACCACTCTAGCTCCTCCATGATCTAACATGATTTCCCAGACTATCCCCCGTGCTTCTTTCATTACTCTTGCACCTCTACATCTTCAATGGTTCTATCCTCCCCTTGTGTTTCTCATGGTCACTCCACATTAAGGAGTGCACCATTCCAAATCATTGGAGGTTGTGAGGGTGTATGCCCCACGAACCAACATATATATCACCTCACACGTTTGAACCATAGTTACCAAATTCTGCGAAATTGGTAAAAAAAATTCGAAAATTCGATGATTTGGTTCAGTTCGCAAATAAAAAAGAAAATTTGAAGTTCGATACAAGAAAATTGGGGTTGACTGCAAAAAACATTTAAGGCCCTCGAACTTGAACTCAATCTGATGAATCTCCAACTGGAAGCTTTGCAACTCGATCTCGCGTCATAACTTACCCGCTTATGCCGTATGTCCTTCAGTTATAGTATTTATATTTTAGCTCTACCCAATGCATAGCCAATTTATTTAGTAGTGAGAGGTGTGGAATATATAGACGACATGACCACGATGGAACAATTGAGAAATTAAAATATTGAAATAAGGCTTGTAACTTATTCTAAAAACCCTAAAACACATTTTGGACGACAGCAATAGAGTTTTGGTCCACTACAAACAACAAAGAGCACTAGTGCATGATTAAGATTATGTTATGATGTGGAATCTGGACAATGAATTGGAAAGTTATGTGATGCTCACAAAAATACATATAAGGGTTTTGGGTTCTCTATGTGTCAGTACCCATCTACCTTGTAAAGAGATTCACTCATGGTGAACTTTGAATGAACTCATGCATAAGGATTTACTTCAAATAATACTAGTCCACAAATTTACAAGCATCCTCATTTATGATGATTATGGTAGTGTTCTATTATTCACCTCATCTTTTCATATTTGAATTTAATGATTTGTTCCCTGATATGTATGGATTCTAAAAATAAAAGAAATGTCAGTGGATTCATAACTCCATTTGTAGTGTACATAACACGATTAAAAACAATTCAAGTGGTTGTAGCTCAATTGGTTTGGGTGGGGAGTTTTCTCCTCCCCACTTAGGTTTGAGTCTCATCTATGCGACATGCTGCTCTTTGTGAGACAAATATTCTTGAAATACCTGACCCTCCTATGTTTTCCATATTTTAGAGGGATTACTGTGGACACACTTTGCGCCGTGAACCACAATGAAAAAATAGGATTGCTGGACGTTCTTCACTGATATTTTGGATTGTTGGGCTACAAGTCATGTTGGGAACATGAAACAACCGATGCTACAATTCATGCTGGGAATGTGAAGCTAGTCACTGCAAGTCATACTGGTGATATGAAACCAACCACAATGAGTCATGTTGGGGGAAACCCACTAGCCAATGCAAGTTATGCTGGGGGAATTGATATTGATGAGAAGCCTAGACAAATAGGACATAAGCCCAAGTTCCCTTGTAAGTTTTGTAAGGGAGATGGCCTTACTCATATATGCTCAGCTATTCTAGTGGTATGAAGAGCATGGTTCTTGTCTGAATGCCTTTCTAGTCCCAGGTCAACTTCAATGTACCAACAACCTATTCAATCATTGGTTGATGAAATGGCTGAGATGATACAATATTCAACCGATCCCACTCTTCTTTTGGAGGGTGGTGCATCTCTTAACCATGTTGTCTCACAACTTATTCAACTAGTAATTGAGAAAGTGGTTGAGCTAATGCAATATTTGGTCGATCCCACTCTTCTCTTGGGGAGTGATGTGTCTATTGACTATGTCTTTATCATTTTCAGTTCAGTACCTTCTGAACAAGGGGAATTTCTTCTCATTTCAAGCATGCTCCCTTTTCGAATTCGAGGATGGTTTCCTTTTATTGGAGTAATTTTGTTGAGCCTCACCTTCCTTCTTTTGCACCCTTCCACATAAGGGTTGAAGCTAATTCAAAAATAATTTATTGATGTATTGTAGATGGAGGATCATGTTTAGTCCTTCCATGACTTTGCATTGAAGCATCATATTTTCTTTTGAATATTTTTATAGCCAATACCTACAGGGCTCCCTCAATTTTTTTGTTGAGTTTTAATACTGCATAGAATTTTCCCGCTTACGCTTTTGAGCCTAATGTCGGCTTCAACTTGGTGTCGTATAGACTGATTCTTATGCTTTCTCTTCAATTTTCATCCTTGCATGAATTTCCTCTGTGACTTGACACTTATATCCCTCGAGAAAACATTCCCCTGAGATTCCATATCCTACACATGTTCCTTGCATTGAGAATATGTATGTTCCTTGTGCTTGGAACTAGTTTTATTTCCCACGACACTCATTTCCTCCACTGTATTATAGCCTTATTTTATTCTTTTTCACGCTTTAAGAAGATGAAAAAGAAAAATAAATCAAATATATATATAAAAAAGAGGATGGGAAAGAGTCAAGTCCTTAGTTATGTTTAACAGTAGTCATGTCTCCCTTGAACAAAGAACTAAGTTTTGAGTCTTCATCTCAATATATTGGGTTCAGTATGACCTTAGGAAGTTGAACCATGTACTTTGAGTCTTTACTCCTATGATTGATTATCCTTCCATTCATTATTGAGAGTCTGTTGATGCCTCTTATGACACATACTTATGTCATCATTCATTCTTG
Organism: Picea abies; assembly: GCA_900067695.1. Lineage (NCBI taxonomy): Eukaryota > Viridiplantae > Streptophyta > Pinopsida > Pinales > Pinaceae > Picea > Picea abies. The sequence goes on along the minus strand of CBVK0103031163.1, from coordinate 6,719 downwards.
ATTCTATGATTCCCAAGTCACTTTTTGTGTCATGCTTTTTTTCAATGGAAGTTTCAACTTATGTCAGCCACTCTTCAGAATTTCTAATTTTTCATGTCGACTTTCCCGTATGTCAAGTACTTCTTAGAATCACAAATAATTTTTTTCTTTTACTCATGCCAGTATAGAAGGTCCCCATTGACTTTTTATTAGCATGTCAACTTTTATTGACTATGAAGCATTTCTCTGAGATTTTGACCTAGAGTAGCACCGTAGGCCTATTTACATCATTGATTGGTTACCTTGTGCCCAAAATATGACAATACATCATTGGTAGATGACTGAACGATTTCCCTTGAGTTCAACGTCAAGACCTTATTCACACTTTAGGATTTGTGCAATACCTTTGTTTCCATTTTCTTCATTGGTGGAATTCCTCACCTTTTTTTAGTGGTTTTCATTATTGGTCGTTACTTAGAGGGTCTCTTCCATGCACTATTCCATCTAGTGCATGCAAGAGACATACTTAATTGTGTGTCTGTTCAATATTTCATTTGATTCCTTAAAAATCTTTGGCCTTCTATTGTTACTCATGTTGGATGATGGGGGATGCCTTAATTCCCTCCTTCTAGCAGATCTTTTCCCATCAAATTTGGCTCATTTTCTCTGGAATAGAGATCTAGAGTCTTTTTAGTAACTTGGGGCTTCGCGTCATTAATGGCATGTTCCCTCGCTATTGAAAATGGGAATACATCAATGTCCTCTGATTGATAGATTCTACAAGTTGTGTTCAACATCATTTATTTCATTCACACTTGCTAGAATGTACTAGGTACCTTGTTGCCCATTATCATTATCAATGGGTTGTCTCACATTTTTTAACAATATACGTCAATGACCGATAATCAAACATTGTCTCACTATTTTCTAATTCAACACATCTATTCACATGGTGTAGATCCGTACCATCAGTGGTTTGATTTAAAGACCTTGGGTCTGTAGTAGCATCACCTCTTTTATGTTTTCGCTCGAGTTGTATTGGACAATACCACTTTATTTCTATGCTATGTTTTCGCTCGAGTTGTATTGGACAATACCACTTTATTTCTATGCCATTGGTACCTGTGGAGGATCTGTTTGTACATCTCTTATTTCCATATGTCTTCCATTGATTTCGAGACATAGATCCATTATGTGTCTCTTCGTGGCTATGATTTCTTTTGACATGGATCCATTGCATATTAATTTTTCATGGCCATGATCACTGCTTTAATATATACTTCATGGATCCACAATGTACTTGATTTGGCAGCCATGATTTTGTCACTTTTGAGCATGGGTATGCTCGCCTTAGGAAGACAGTAGTATCACACTTGGTTGTTTATGCATGTTCTATTTTGGTCCAATGTTCGGTGCACTTTTCCTAGGATCTCTACACACTCTCCTCCTGGCTTATATAATGTATTTTTGTCATTAATTGTTCTTATGACCTCACACATTAGGGGACATCTTTTATAACATCATTTTCCACCTCATATGCATTGATGCCCTATTGGCCTAATTTAAATTCCCTTTCCCTACTTGCAGACCAAAATCCCCTTAAGTTCCTCCTCAAATTTCTTAAAAACCCCCATTTCTTAAGATATATGCTTTCTAAACGTTATACAACACGCTTACATTCTTAAGTTCCTCCTCAAATTTCTTAAAAACCCCCATTTCTCAAGATATATGCTTCCTAAAAGTTATACAACACACATACATATGCTTGTTGGTCTTCAACATAGTGTGTCTGCATTTATTTATCTCTAAAAATTTAAAATTTGCTAAATTTCGGGCGAGGTTTATGGGTTTCTTCGGATCTCGACCCCCTATTCTCATGGATAACTACTCTAACCTCTTATTTGGAAAATAAAAAGAATCTAAGGGGTTGAGGAGAGAATCATTCTCATATAGCACCATTATGCTGACAAACTGTCAAACCCTTGTTTCCAATCATCCTTTCCATTCTATCTTATCAACGAGAGAATCATCCTCTCTCTTGGACTTTTTTGAGCAAGGAAAATTAGGAGGATTGATTTAGTCTTCTAGAGGTTGAGGGAGATGAATCTAAAAGTCGGTTCCATAGTAGTGTCGACAACAACTTTAGGTGAATTATAAACATGTAACTTGTTTATATCTATAATAGATTTCTCTTTCTCGTCCGTATCGTTTGTTAATGTTTATTTTTGCAAACTTTATATGCATTTGATGATGTGGAAGCTAAAATACTAATCATGCTTGATGTTTGAAGTTATTAGTTAGTTATGATAACTACCTTGTCGACATTCTAGTTCTTTTGTGAGTGCAAGTTTATATAGTAAATTATGGAGCGAGATATTTAGACTATGGGCTTGTGAAAGGGATCTACATAGAACTATGGAAATCAAGTAGGTGATCCTTCCTCTCGTAGATAGTTTTTTTTTTTGGTAAATGAGTGTGAGAATATATATTACTGTAGAAAATTATAGTACAAAAAAGATATAGGGACTTCCGAGATCTACCAGAACGGAAACTAGATCTGGGGTCCCAGGGATGCAATGTCTAATATAGCAGGGTAGGCCTGGGTTTCCACCATGGGAAACTGACCCAAACCTCTGTAATCTAGTTTGAAAAATGCCAGCATAATGGAAACAGAGAAAGAATAAGCATAGTGGGATTAGTTCCTACACTGAGAGACTTGACTAGGGCTCATCCTGCGCTTTTCCAGGTTGATGGGGTGCTCTTCATCTCCTTCCTTCCTTGTCTCGTTCTCCTCCCTCTGCTTCACTGGGCGTATATTTCTGATGCACGTTGGGGTTCCATTTCTGTCGGCTGGAGTAATGTCTATATGGTGGACATAGAAAAAATAGAGTTGGAATTTCCCTACCATCCACTCCATTTTTTCCAGCTGGCTTCTCTGGTCCTCTGCAAGTATTTTTTCCCCCGCCTCCAGGTTGCTAAGGCAGTTCAGAATACCTGTAAGCACCTTATTTTGTTCTCTAGTTTCTGTCCTGTTGGTCTCCCTTCGGTCTGCACACATTTTACATATCAACATTTTTGTTCTCCAGGCTTCCTCCACCATCCTGTGGTAGAGAGTTGTCCTATGTTGTGTGGCTTCAGGGTCCCTTATCCCCCCCACTTCCTGAGTTATTTTTTTCCAGGCTTTTCTCCTGTGATCATTGTTGATTTCACTCTCCCATATTTTGATGATCGTCTTCCCCTTTATGTCTACCTTCTTGAGGAAGGTACTATTTTCTTCCTTGGCAGCCTATTCAATTCTTGTCATCCTCCGAGCACTCTGCAGAGGTTCAGTCCCCTGGGGGCCTCTCTTACTACTAGTTTTATTCATGTGTACCATCTTCACTTGCACGTGGTAGTTTTTACGTTGGGTTCTTCCCCTGTTTCTCTTCACCTCTTTCTGGTATGTAATGTGGCCCCTATAATTTCTTTTCTTCGGTTTGTGGTTCTTTCAGTTATACCTTATTTTATGGATCTAACCTGGTTGCAGTCCCGTCCTTGCAATCCTAGGCTTATCATCAAGGTGGTCCTTCTGGTATGTATCCTCTGTTCTAGAGCATGTGCACTTGATGACCTTGTCGTAATCCCTACACCAATGCTTTTCCCTATGCGTTGTACGCCCTTCATTTCCCCATCCCATAACAATACTTGGGTGAGGTGTGCCTAGACTTGGCCCTGGTGAACCCTTCCATCCTTCGTCCTTCACCACCCATGGTTTATCTATTATGCTTTCCCACGGGTAGCCTCTATGCTTCCTTCTATTGATAGGACCGTGGTGTCGTGCTTTCGCCTGACGTGTGATCCGTGTCTACATTTGTATCCTTGTTTGATTGGTGGGAAATCAGATTTTGTTTGGAGCCTACGTGCCCTTCAGTGCCTGCTGCACCTCCATTATTGTGGTAATCTTCTGTACAACTACTATTGTCCTGGTCTTTTGTTCCAAGTTGGGTGCAATCTGATCGGAATTGACCTTGCGGGATGTTGCTCCAGATTGTGTCTAGTTCTTGACCTTCGTTATTGACCCCCTCATTTGATGTTCTATCTGCTACTCCATTTGCTAACCTATGAACCCAGCGCAACTCCACAATGATCCCTGTCCGCAAGTGCTTCTAGATTTTTTGTAGTAGGTGGGCCAATCGCCAGTGCCTCTAGATTTTTCCCATTTTGGTACCATTTTGGAGTTTTCTTACTATGTTGATATCCAGCGCAGAATATCCTTCCACTATGGTCTTTGTCATCCCCTCCCGACTTAGAATCTCTAGGCCAGTCTCTAGGGATCTAAATTCCATGACGTTGTTGGTTGAGTTTCCCAGACTTCCATCATATAGCCAGATGATGTTGCTTTATTGCCCCTGATTACTCCTCCCAAAACTGTTCTCCATGGGTTTCCCTTCACCGCCCCTTTGGGGTTGTTCCAAAGATTATCTTAGTGTTGCACTAGGTATTCTTGGTTTAGGTTCGCCATATAGTGTCAGACTTCTTTCAGGTTGAATTACCCTCCATCCTTTTTTCCCCACATCAATTGGTCCTCTGCTTCCATGATTGTTATTTTCTGTCTTCCCAGTTCCTCTTCCACCTCTTTTACTGTTGTTGTGGGTGTATCATTGTTCTATGGAATAATATTGTCCCATATTATCCATTTGTTGCAGTCCATTTCCTATTTCCAGTATTGGTAGACGTTGATTTTACCTTGTGTGATTAGCTCATGTTGGAGTATCCCTCTATCTGGGTTCTCCATCATCGGTTCCTTTTGCCAAGCATCCTCCTAGATTATAGATGTTTTTCCATTCCTAATTTCCCAGAAGCTGTGTCTGAATCTAGGATTTGTTGCTCTAGGCTAGGTTTCATATGGTTGACCCTTCCCTGGTTCCTTTGAAGTGAATTATGTCTTGATGATGAATGTTCGAGTCATACTTTTCCTTCCATAGGTCTACCCAAGTTGTAGTAGTTTCTTTGACCCAATGCCACCAGAGTTTCACCCCATATGTGTTATTGGTCACTTGTGGGTCTTGTAGCCCCAGGCCTCCTTTGCTTTTTGGTCTGCAAACTTTCTTCCAAGCCACTAGGGCCCATTTTTTATTTGTCTCCGCACCTTGCCACAAGAATTCACTCTAGATGGATCTTATTTTCTATAGGATCCCCTGTGGAGTGGGGAAGATGGACATCATAAAGGTTGGGATTTCTTGTAAAATAGACTTGGTTAGGATCAGCCTGCCTGCTAGATTGAGGGATCTATACGTCCAATTTTTTACCTGCTCCTGTAACCTATTTATTACTCCTTCCCAAGTTGACATTTTGTACACTCTTTCTGTCAAAGGAACCCCCAAATACTTGGTTGGGAGTTTTTTCCATTCAAATCCTAGAATGTTGGTCAAATTCATTTGGATAACTGGATTGGTATTGAAGAAAATGATCATCGACTTAGAGTGGTTGATCTCAGCACCCAAGGCTTCCCCAAAATCTTCTAGGATTCGTTTGTAGGCTTTGGCTTCCTTGACTATGGGTATGTCGTGGAGTAAGGTATCATCCACAAACTGTTGGTGTGTTGAAGTAGGGTAGTTTTAGAAGGGTTCGAGCCTTGTTATTTCACTAGTTGTGGTTGCACTCTTTATGCTCCGACTGAGGCCTTCAATCATCATAATGAATAGAAAAGGGGACAGTGGATCTCCTTGTCTGATACCTCTCATGGGATAGAAAGGTTTGGTCAGGGCTCCATTGATTAGTAGCAAGTAGCTTGTTTTGGATACGAGACTGACAATCCAACTGATCCAGTGTTGGGTGAATCCAAAGGCTTCCAAAGTATTGACCATATAGTGCCATCTAAGTTTCCCAACAAGCTTTGAAGAACTCCACTGTGAAGCCATCTGGACCTGGTGCTTTCCCACTGGGCATTTCCTAGAGAGCTTGGTCAACTTCTTCCATGGTAATAGGTTTGTTTAGGGAGATGTTTTGTTCCTCTTTGACCAAGCATGGAATATGTTGGGTTATCCTTTGAATGGCCTCTGATCTATCTGGGTGAGGTTCTTGGGCTATCTCGTGGAAGTGTTTGACCATAGTGGTTTCAATCTCCTAATGTGACTCACACTCAATTCCATCCTGGTTCTTGATCTTCAGGGTTTTGTTATGGGCTCTTCTAGCCATGGTTGTTCTATGAAAAAACTTGGTGTTTCTCTCTCCCTCCTTTAGCCATCGAATGTGGGAATTTTTATGCCAAAGTGTTTCTTCCTGCCAGCATCACGCCTCCCAATCTTGGGTCATTTGGATATATTCCTTTTTCCGGTCCTCAGTATAGCCTTCCTGCATGCAGGTTTCTTGGAGTTTTTTCATTTTTTCTTCTATGTTGTTTTTCTCTTTATTTATATTCCTGAAGGTATCCCTATTCCACTCTTTGAGATTGTTTTTTATGTACTTAAGTTTCTTATGAAGTTTGAACATCCTTGTCCCTTTCTCTGGTTGCTCCTCCTGCCACCACTATTTCATTCTTTCCTTGAAAGTCGGGTGATCAATCCAGAATTTCTCGAATCTGAAGGGTCTGTTCTTTGGTGTTGTTTGGAATCCTGCTTCCAGTTGCACTGGCCAATGATCATATCCACCCTAGGGAAGGATGTTGCAATCTAAGGTTAGCCCCTGCATAATGATTGACTTTGATATAAGGAATCTGTCGAGTCTTGTAGCTACTTGAAACTGGTTCATCCGTTTATTGT
>CBVK0103031162.1:330-24633 GCA_900067695.1 Picea abies | reverse complement strand
AGGATCCAGTGGAGGTTGGTGGATCAGGCTTTTATATCTTCTAGGTCTCGGATCATTCCTCTCTTTTCCTCTGGCCCTTGGGGCCCATACACATTAGTGTAGAGAATCTTCTCTGTGTTTCCAATGATTTGCATGTGTACCATTAGGGTGTACCTGGTTGCTTCGGCTACTATTAGATTTAGAATTTGTGGGTTCCACAAAGTGAGAATGCCACCTGAACTTGGGTGGTCTTCGATGGCTTCCATCTTGTACTTGCGCCAGTGTTGTTTACTGATTTCCTCCATTCTGTCTGTAGTGCATTTCATCTCTTGAATGAAACATAGATTCAGTTGTTCCTGCTTTAGTTTATTCCTAAGGATTCTTTGCTTTCTTGGGCTGTTTAGGCCTCTTATATTCCAAGTTATGGCCTTCATTTAAACATGTGGGGGGGAGTGGGGAAAGAGTTTCTTGATCTTACCCGAATTTATTAGTAGCGTTCCTAGCTCCTGTAGGGATACACTGTTTGATTTCCTACCTTTTTTCCTCCTCGCCTGCTTGGGTGATAGTTGTGGTTGTCCCTCACTGGCTTTGACTCCTAGGTGTCCTATCTCCCCATGTGTGCGTTTTTGTCCTCTAGCTTTGGCTTCTTCCCATAGGAGAAACAGGTACTGGATGCAGTCAAGTTGCTTTGTTGGTATGTTTTCGACTCCCTGCCTTTAAAATTGTTCCAATATGTTTGGAAGGTCTATCCCTACCCTTTCCACCAAGTCCCTGAGATCAAGGTCTTCTGTTCCTACTTTGCTCGGGGTCATCTCTGCATCTCCCTTTGCATCTTGCATGGCAGTGTTGTCATCTTTTGTTTCTCTGTCTATCAGGGTTGCACAACTACCTTGTGTCATCGTGTTGCTTGGCTGGTCGGTAGGCTCTTTTGTTGCTTGGTCTCTGACCTCTTGAAATTTTGCCAAGTCATTTTCGTCTTCTGTCCCTTTGTTGGTTTGGTCCATTCCTTCCATTTTATTCCAGGTCTCCTGGTTATTTCCTGTTGAGGTTTTATTTTTCTTTTTATTTTCTCTGTTCCTGGGGTTTGATGTTATAAACCCTTCCTCATCCTACTGTGTTTTGGGGTTTGTCGTTTCCTTCTTTTTATTAAGAGGGAATTCTCTGATCAAGTGGCCATTTTCATGGCATCTTCTGCATCTAAAGGGGATCTGTTCGTAATCTATGTTTTGGATCCATTCTTCATCCCTGAATTCCAGACTTATGGCTTCTGGGAGTGCTCCAGAAACGCTTCTGGGAGTGCTCCAGAAACATCCATCTCTATGCAGATTCTTGCGTATGATGTGTATCTTCCTTTTAGGATAGCTTCTGAGGTCTTCACATATTTCCCCATTTTGTTTCCTATTGCTTCAAAGGTGGAGGGCAACTAGTAGTCTAAGGGTAAGGAATAAAATCTCAGCCAAACCTATACCTTTTTGAACGTTTCTTTTTCTGGGGAGAAATTTTCTTTCCAGGGTTGCATGTACAGTCCAGCTAAGATGTGGAATTATGGACCTCCCTTGAAGACTCAATCTCTATCCTCAAGGTTCATGAAGACTGCTATGAACAAACCCTTCGATCCGAGGTGGAGCTTCACTTCTCCATTTGGCTTCCAGTGATATTTGATCCAGTTGCACAAACTTCTTTCTGTGTGCTATAACCCCATGAAATTTCATATAAGCACATGCATCTTCATCTGGTCCCTGTAGAGTTCTGTTTGTGGGTCCTCCAGTATTACCTTGGGTATCATTGTTGTTTTGGGTTTGCATGGGTTGCACCCTTATGTCCCATTGGCCTTCACAGTCTCTTGTGTCTCATTCTGAGTTTCCTTAGTGTCTTCACCTATGGTCTCAATTTTTTCTTGGCTTCTTTCTTGACACTTCCTTGGGTCTGATCCCAAGGTTCATGTTGTTGGTGTCTTGAAAACTACACCTCTTGGCCCTTTCCCTCTGTCCACCACTAAATGTTTGTATGAGGGGGTCCCCTTACCCCCGCTTTGGTGCTCATGTTGCTCTCTGTTGTGTCCACAACTGTCAAACCCTATCTCTCCACGATTGTCAAACCCATACCCGATTCCAAGAACTTTAAAAACTCATTTTACATTTATGATAAAAATTCCTATTAAATTTTATTCTATAAAATTTTCCATCACATATTATTATATAAATGTTTTTCCTAAGTCAATGACAAGAACTCCTACACATTTTCATGGTGAATTATTAAGCATTGAAGTCCCTTCTTTGTAGTGCCCCTCTTATGGTTCTAATAAATGAATTTTTTTGTCTGTAGTGCCCCTCTTATGGTTCTAATAAATGATTTTTTTTGTCTATAGTGCCCCTCTCATGGTTCTAATAAATTATTTTTTTGTCCCTAACCTAACTTTAGTGCCTTATTTAATTACCCTCAAACCATTTGGAGGTTTCCCATGGACTTTTCTTTGGCCTCATACCTTAATTGATCACTTTTGACATATATCACTTTTTCCTAACTAACATGCACAATGTTTGGATTTGAAGGAGCCCAATAATGCCTAAGTAATCTAGAGAAATACCAAATGGGGATCCACATATTTGGCTTGTGTATCATTTTTTTTTATTAAGTTTGGTCAATGAAAATTCCTTATTGCTCCTTCTGTACTTATTGCAAGAAGTTTTTTACATATTACATTTGTCTCTAGCATCTATGTTAGCTTTCGTTTTTCCTATAATAAACATGACACATTTATGTCTTAACAACATGCACAACTTGCTTCATTTTACATGCGGTTAAGAAGTTAATGTCCATAGTTAGACTATTGTAAGGAAGATTTGTATCCTATATGGGTATAAATAGACCACTCATGTTCTCCGCACTTTCTCTCTCTTGAATCTTAACAATTCTATTTCTTAACTCTCTCTATCTGCTTATAGATTATTGTATAACTCTCATATTCTCTTGGACCCCCATTTTTTTTATCTCCATCATCCCCTTTTCCTTAAGAAGTGTTGTATCTATTATACATAGCCTTCACTTATTGGTTTATGTCTTCTCTTTTTCTTTTGGAACATGCAAACTACATCTTGTAGTGGTTTGGAGCATCCCTCTTCCCACACTTCAATCACTCTCTTCCTTTCCATTCAAATGGACATTTTAACAATCATCATGTGAGATAGGAGTCTTTCTTCCACTAAGGTTGCACGAGAATCATTTATTTTCTTACTTAAATATATAGTACAAACTTGTTTTTTGCATTGCTTACTTGGTATCTTTAGTATAAGTATATTTGTGGATATAGGGAAACCTCTTGGGTTTTGTAGGAGAATATTACAAACTTTCATACACCAAGGAGGTCTAACCCACTTTTTTTTGCTACTTTTTATTTTTATTATTTCTCTTGCAAGAGTTCAAGAGCATTCTTAATTAGATCCAACATACTTAATTAAGGGTCATTACCCGCATAAGGAGTCAATTTACCCTCTTTTTATCTTTTATTGTTTGCACACCAAAAGGAAAATGATAATAAACCCTAATTTTTGTTGTTAGGTTATAGGGTAATGTTAAAGATTCATATATATTTTTTAATATTTCATATTTAGATCGACCCTTAGTGTAATTAGACTAGATCGATCACTAAATAAAAACATGGTAGTTAACATACTTTAAGTTCATCTCTTTTACTTTCTTTGTTTTAGTGTTATTTAATATTTTAAATCTTTTTTTTTTTTTTGTAATTTAGAGTTTGTATTAATTCTTATAAAAAATACAGCTGTTCATGAGGCAAATATCTACATGGAAGCGGTTCCATTGTGGGAAACAAAGTTCAAAGGTGGAAACAGTGTCCATATGGGAAACCACCGGTTCCAAGTGTCATGTAAAAAGAGGTGAGTTATGCTACGAGGCCACATAGGGCCAAATTACTCACAGAGCCAAGTGTCATGAAAAAGGAGGTAAGCTATGTTACGAGGCCATGTAGGGATGAAAATACTAACATTGTAAAAACATAGCTAGTGGTGTTAAACCGAGAAAAAGAAAGCATTATAAAACATTAGAAACCTGGTCCTAATCATGGCCCAGTGTAAACCTGAGTCATATGTGATTTTCCCTTGTCACAGTCAGCCATGGTCTGTCAAAGATCTTGGAGAAAAGCCATCAGGGTGTCCACTCTATGCCAACAGTTGAATTCCCTGTTTTGTGTGTCGTGCATTACCAATTTGATGTTCTCTAGGTCTTTTTTAATGTTATGTAAAGCACGCAGGAGCTCAATTTGATCTGCGCACTTGTCATAGAAAGGATTGGGGTGGGTGGACATCGGAGAAGAGGAGGATGATCTCTGAAAAGAGGAGGGAGGGGAGGTGGTTGGTGGGGGACGAGTGGGGGAGGGAAGAAAGGAAGGATGAAGAGGGGGATATGGGGGAGGTGGTGTGTATCCTAACGAATTGGAAAGAATATCAAAACACTTAACCCTACATGCAAAGGGGTTTGACAGGGGGGAGAGGTCAGGGGTGGGGTCAAGGGTGGCTGGCCAAGAGAAGGTGCAACAAAAGGAGCCAAAGGAGGGGGAAAGGCTACTTCAAGGGGATGACCAACCAGGGGAGCCAATTGAGGGGGTAAGTCCACTTCAGGGGGGGGATGGGAAAATTCTAGAGGGGGGTTCATGGCTTTGCATGGAGGGTTAGAGGTGGGCGGTTTCCTTCCCCGAGCCTCGTACTAGGTGGCTCTTCGCTTTGGTTTACCCCAGGGGTGGGGCATGAGGAAGAGTGGTGGCCTTAGAGGGAGGCGAACTATGAGAAATGATGAGCTTGGAAGGGATATTGCAAACCAAGAGAAGTCGCTCTAGAGCATGGTCTTAGAACTATGGAAAGAGTGAACCCGAGAGGTTAGGCTCTGAGAATTAAGAGCAAGCAAGTGAACAGGATGAACAGGATGGAGCGGAAGTGACCAAAAGGGCTCTCTGCATGGCACCATGAGGACACATAGGCTGCAACTCTTCTATTTCATGTGAGATGCGGGGCGAAAGTGAGAAATGGAGGGTGGTGGTGGGCCTTTTGAATTTTGGAGGTGACTGGAGAGGAGAGATGACAAAGGACTAACACCAAGTGGAAAGTGGTCTGGCCATGTGGCCTCATCCAAAATAACACCCATCAAATCATGGAGGCACCCCATTCGGGAATTAGTCTTTGGTCTGAGCTATGTTCTTGCAGGCGATGATTATGGGGTGAGAGGGATTGGTGGAAGGGGAGTAGGAGAAGACACCTTCCTCCAACTCGACACCCAGATTTGCTAACCAGTCAACAACATGATTGGCCATTCTTCTTACATGGTATGGGAGGATTACCTGTTGAGGCTGGAGAGTTGATTTTTTTTTTCAAATCCCATTCATGAGTCTCCATCTTGAAGAGATTTTCTCCAGGTCTTCCCCATGGAGCAGATGTGAGAGGATATTTATCACAATTTGTGAGTCACCTTCTGCAATGAGGGGGAAAAGTGCTTTCTCTGAGGCTACTTGTAGACAACATAGGAGGCTCCAAATTTCCACAATGTTGTTGGTAGTATGCCCCATATTACCTGCCAGGATATGGAGGATTTCCCCTTTACTATTCTAGATGAACGCACCATAACCTGTCAGTCCCAGATTCCCTTTGGAGGCTCCATCAAAGTTGAGTTTAAAAAAACTTGTTGGCGGAGCTTCCCAGTGAGTGTGGTTGGTCTTGCGTCCTACAACTGCAAGAGGCCTTTCAGGGGTAAGATTGATATTGAGTCGCCAGGCATTGAGAATGATAGTTTCATTTTATGGAGTTTTGAGGTCTTGATCTGTCCAGGGATGCAACGATATGGTTTCATTGATATTAGTGTGGATTATGGTCCACACGTCTTGCAAGTTCCTTGTGACTGACTTGAAGACTCGTATGTTTCTCTCTTTCCATATGTGCCAGAGAATGAATCCTGGGAGAAAATGCTAGATTATATTGAGGATGGGTGAGTGGAAGGTCAAGATTCTCCAGTATTCAATAGTTTCCCATAGACTTGTGCAGTTCTTGTCCATTGTTCTCATAATACCGACGCTATGATACCAGATGCACGAACTATAGGGGCATATATTGAGGAGGTGATTTTGAGTTTCTTCCTCTTGGCCACATAGATGACACCAAGAGGGGCTAATGAAACCCCTTTTTCTTAAATTATCCCAGGTAAGGATGTTGTTTTGTGCCACTGATCAAAGGAAGGTACTAATTTTTGGCCAGGATTTCATGTCCCAAATGTTCCCCCAAACCTCCTCTCGAGGTAAGGTTTTGTGATCTGCATTTATGTAGTACGTTTATGGGATGTTGAAGGTGTATGTGGTGGAGTGTCCCCATCTAAGTATGTCCTCCCCTTGTTGACTTAAAATTTTCCTTGTAGCAAGATGCTCCTACAAGAGACGGAGGTTGAACTCTAGGGGAATGTTCAGGTTCTCGTGGGAGTTTTTCCAGGTGTTCCATGTTTCTCCTGGGTTGAAAGGCTTCTAGAATTCAATAACCATGTGGAGTCCAACGACCATTGTAAGAGGGATGAGGTTGCTGAGAGTCAGATCTATTTTGAGGGCTGGGAGTTGTTGCCACGAATCATTCTAGAAGTTTGTCGAGGATCCACTTTGCAGTTCCCAGAATGAATGTTCTGTGATAAGTCCGCGATTATTCCTGGCCGCATTCCAGATGAGTGACCCCGAGCTTTGACCATTCCATATGATGAACTATCTTTCAGGGATTTTGGGGGTGTATTTCTTCCTCCAAATTCATGGCCAAAGATCTTGGGGTCTCTTTATCCATCTCCACCTGATTTTAATGCTGAGGACCTTGTTGATAGTGGTTGGGTCCTGAAGACTGAGGCCTCCTGCTTTTTTTGGGTTGCAGACTTTTTTCCAACATACCAGGGAAAATTTCTTCCCTTCGTTATTGCCTTGCCACAAAAATATTCTTTTTATCGTTCTTAGGGTGTTAAGGATAAAATTCAGGGCTTCCAAGGCAGAGAATATGTAGATCGGGAAATCTTGGAGGACTGATTTAAGGAGGATGAGGCACCCAGGTAGATTAAGGGAATGAAAGGTCCAAAGGGAAAGTCTCTTTTTGAAGCTGGATAGTAAGGAGTACCAGGATGAATTTATGAGTGGGTTATCAATGAGGGGGATTCCCAAGAATACGGGGGGAGGAAACTACGGGTGAATCCCAGGATGAGAGTGAGATGGTTTTGGATTTCCATAGGTGTGTTGAATAAGAAGACTTGGGATTTGGTTAAATTCACCTCCATGCCCGAAGCTTCGCAAAAAAGGTCAATGATAGATTTGAAGTGAAGATCTTCTCTGGGTATGGATAGTCCCATGAGAAGCATATTATCTACAAATGGGCTATGCGAGATGGGGGGAGAAATGACATGGGGGGTGAGGCCAGAGAGAGACTGGTCCCTGATGGCTTCTTTGAGAGTGAGACTGAGCCCTTTTTCCATCAAGATGAAGAGGAAGGGTGAGAGTGGGTCCCCTTGCCTTATGCCTCTTGAGGGGGAGAAAATTTTGGAGGGAACACCATTGATAAGTATGCAGAACAGTGTTGACCCAGGTGGGATCAAAGCCAAAGGATATGAGAGATGATCTTAAGTAGCTCCAACTCAATTTATCAAAAGCTTTAGAGAGATCTAGTTTTAGGAGAATACCTTGAGTTGTAGTAGAGTGAAGAGAGTGGATAACTTCATGAGCCAGGATTACGCTATCTAGGATTTGTCTGCCTTCCATGTAGTCGAGCTGAAGTTGATTGCTCCATCAAGCCTATCTTCTACTAATGCTCTATTTGAGCCAGGATTACGCTATCTAGGATTTGTCTGCCTTCCATGTAGTCGAGTTGTTCTGGGGAGATTAAGAATGGTTGAGTGGGCTTGAGGTGGGTTGCAATGATATTTGTTAGGAGTTTGTATAGGACATTGTAGAGGGCTATGGGCCTGAAGTGCGAGGGAGAAGTGGAGTTGTGTTCTTTAGGTATGAGGATGAGAAAGTTTGCATTGAGGGCCTAGAGGACCTTCTTGAATTTGCTGGAGTCCTTGATGATTTCCCAGACATCCTCACGGATGATACCCCAATAGTAGTGAAAAAAGTATGAAGTGAAGTCATCTAGCCCAAGAGCTTTGCCAAGCAAGGTAGCCTTAGGAGAATGATCGACCTCATCCTAGGTGATTGGTCTCATAAGGGATTCATTTTACTCTTTGGTGACCTCCTTGGGAATGTTTGTTAGGATAGAATCGATGGCCCGAGAGCAATCTGTTGGGGGTTCCATAAGAAGAGTTTGGTAGTATGAAAGTAATTCCTTTTCCATGTCAGCATGTTGTTGAATTTCAATACCTTGCACCGAGACTAGGTGGGTGATGTGATTAGTTTGGTGCCGCTGGACCATGGATTTGTGGAAGAATTTTGTGTTCTTTTCCCCTTCTTTCAACCGTTGGATGTGAGATTTTTGTCTCCAAAGTAATTCTTCATGCGCTCTTCTTTCTGCATCGCCAAAGGTGGAATTATTCCAGGATTTTAGGTGTTGTTTGAGGTTTTTATCCTTTTTTGGAACCGATACATTGGGGTCCCTGTTTGGATAGCCACCTCTTCCCACCATGCCTTGGTGTTTTTTTGGAAATCTGGGTGTGTCAACCATAATTTTTCAAAGCAGAAAGGTTTTCTGCCAAGGGTGCTAGTGATGTTAACAGTAAGAAGTATTGGCCAGTGACCTGATCCGAGGGTGTCTATGACTGTGGCATTCGAAGCTAAACCATCCATCATAATGGCTTCTGAGATTAGGAATCAATCTAGTATGTTGGAAACGTGTTGGGCCCCGAGCGTCTGTTGTACCAAGTGAATAAATCATTATCTATTTTGATGTCAATGAGGTTCAGTAGGCCTATGGTATGATTGAAGATCATTCTTTCATTTCCTAGGGAGTGATGGCCCCCATTTTTCTCCTCCAACCCTGTGATCATATTGAAGTCTCCCTCGAGGATCCACCTTTGGGGGTCTAAGTGTTATGAAACCCATTCTAGGTGTTGTAGGAAGGCTTCCTTGTCCCCTGGTCTGGGGGGTCCATAAACGTTTGTGATGTAGCCTTATTTGTTCGAGCCAATGAGGAAAATGAGGCAGTGATGGTCCATTTGGAGGTGAAAAAGTTGTCAGGTAGAATGATGGTTGGATTCCAGAGCATTCCAAGACCTCTAGCTTCCTCTGTGGCATCCACTTCCACATGCTAGGCTTGTGTCCATCATATTTGAAGAGTGGTATGCACTTCTACTCCCACACATTTCGTTTCTTATAGGAGGAGTATGTCTGGTTGTCCCTTCTTGATTCTTTCTTTGAGAAAAACTTGTTTGCTCTTTGCATTAAGGCCTTCTTGATTCTTTCTTTGAGAAAAACTTGTTTGCTCTTTGCATTAAGGCCCCTTATTTTCCAAGTTAGTATCTTCATGAGGATGATGGGGGTTGGAGGGGAGGGAAGTTGTCTGAGATCAAATGAATTTGACCTGTGACTGGAAATTTGTCGACGTCTTGAATGAGTTGGTGTTTCAATTTACTACCTCTATTTTTCTCCTCTTTTGTGGGCTTGCATTGTTCCTTTGAGGTTTCTTTTTGTATTCCCAGGTTTGTGATGGCTCGGGCTAAACCTCCCGCCGAAGAATTGAGAAATTATTTGTGCACCTTGCGCAGCTGTTTGGGAAGTATGGTGTATAGTTGTTTCTTACCATAAGCCTTCTCCAGATGTGCCATATCGATCCCTGCCAACTCTTGATCCTCCAAGTCCATGTCTAGATCACCCATTTTTGGGCTGAGAGTGGTTGGAAGGGTGGATGTTGTGACAAGTGGTTGAGAGGATGAGTGGGTAGGGGGATCAGGAATAGTAGGTGTTTTACCAGTTGCAGGGGATGTTAGAGGGTTGGTATAAGGAGAGGGATTATCCAATGGGGTTTGAAGGACATCAATGGAATTCTTAGTCGAAGGTCTCGAGGGGCCCTGGGGAGGTGCCCTCTTGGATTGGTGCTTTCGGTGACCCGTGACTTGGGTGAAGCCATCCTTGGCCTTGTAAGAATATTCCTGAGCTAGCTTGGGGGGGTTATTTAGAGGGAAATCATGGAATAGATGTCCATGCTCATGACACTTGTGTCAACGAAAGGGGATGTGCTCATAATCTAGGGTTTGGGACCATTCATCATCTTGGTAATTCAGGATAATGGCTCCTAGAAGGGGTTTCAAAATATTTAAACAGACATAGATGCAAGCATAAGCAGTGTACCTTCATTTCTTGGTTGCCTCTGAGGCTTTGACATAGTTGCCAGTGGTGTTTCCAATTCTTGCGAGGATCTCCTCTAGCCAAAATTCCTGTGGGAGTGAATATAACCATAGCCAAACTGGGGCATGGTTGAAGTCTTCCTTTTTTGGGCTAAATCTCTCCATCCAGAATCAAAGAAAAAGTTCTGCCGAGTTATAGAAGTATGACCCCCCTTCGAAGATTCAATTTATGTCCTCCAGGTTATGCAATATGATCGTAAAGAAGCCTTTTTATCCCAGTTGGAGTTCATAGTTCCCCTTGGGTTTCCACCAATGTTAAATCCATTTGACCAAATCTTTTTCGGAAGGCCATAGCCCTAGGAATTTGCCTATTAGGGAAAAACCTCTCATGTATTGTTTTTGATCCTCTATTCTTGGAGAGATGATGGTATATTTGGGAGCTATCATATTTTTTATGATGCATTTGAATGGTTACCAAGTGTTTTTAGTTCTTGGTTGACTGGTTTCTAGGTCGATATCTATCGGTTTTTCCTATTTCATCCTCCCAGATTAGTTGTTGCATACCCTCCGGGAGTTCAAAGGTCAGGTGTTTGAAGTGAGTGGAGTCGTGCTCCTTTCCTGTAACTGAACTATAGGAGGGGGATGGAGGCCCCCCTTCCTCAACCTCCATGGCCATGGCAATGGAAGAGATGGAGGCTAGTTTTAGCGATGAAACCTAGATGCAGCTCATGCACCATATTTTATCTTATTGTTACAAACTTGATAATTAAAAAAATGGCTCTTTAAACAACCATAGGTTCACTAATTAATATAAACTCTAATTTACTTAGTGAACCTTTCCCATATTACCCTTAGTTTTCTCAACTTCTCTCTATAACTTAATGGAGACTCCTCTTATACCTATACTAGTCATCCTAGCCAAACTAGCATCTTTTGGTAGGAAATTGGCTTATCTCCATAATGGTTTTCCCTTACCCATTTCATGGCCCTATCCTGGGGTTAGTTGGCCTCTTACATTGAAATATATCCTTTCTATCTCTTCTCCTTAGGTTGGTTTTTTACATTTATTCCTTAAGGTGTTCAAGAATACCTCCACACATCATATATACTATCATAACATTGAAATTCAAAGTACCCATTTAATTTTCTATACAAAGATGGAGATGCCCTCAAATGGATTACATAACTTATAAATCATCATTGAACTTTGGTACTTTTCATAAATGCTTAAACATCCTCTAATGATAAGATAAGATAATCCATGTCTACAAGAGTGTTGATGATCCTCCCCTTCTTTATTAACAATATCAACCCTTTAAATTTGACATTTGTTTATATTGTAATTATGTTTTTCATTACTATGTTTTTCTTCATACCATGAGATAGACTTTCCATGGTTATCTTAAAGACATAAATAGATTTTTATTGTGAATATAATGAAAGGTTCCAAGGATCAA
This sequence comes from Picea abies, assembly GCA_900067695.1. Taxonomy (NCBI): domain Eukaryota; kingdom Viridiplantae; phylum Streptophyta; class Pinopsida; order Pinales; family Pinaceae; genus Picea; species Picea abies. The sequence continues at coordinate 12,901 of CBVK0103031162.1, read as the reverse complement.
TAATGGGAGAAAACATTGACGGGGGTATGATTCCACCAAAGGGTAAAGGTATGGGGGTCTAAGGGGGGAATTGACCTATGTTTCATTATTACTACTATATCCTATCAACAACCGCTTTCATGTGATTGTCATATTAATGTTCTATCCTAATATTTATGATATTATAATTATGAGCCTAGTGAAATGATTAATTACTTTTTTAAGTAATTATTTCTTATCCTTAAGTACCCACCTCCTATATTGAAGCAACTAAATCCTATATACAACTTCTTTCATGTGATTGTCATATTAACATTCCATCCTAATATTTATGATATTACAATTATGAGCATAGTCAAATTATTATTTACTTTAAGTAATTGTTTCCTATCCTTAAGCACCTACCTCCTATATTGAAGCAACTAATTCCTATATACAACCTCTTTCATGTGATTGTCATATTTACATTATATCCTAATATTTATGATATTACAATTATGATCCTAGTAAAATAATTAATTACTTTGAGTAATTATTTGGTATCATTAAGTACCCACCTCCTATATTGAAGCAACTAATTCCTATATTCAAGCAATAAACAAGAGGTCAACTAGGAATGTTTACCTCTATCATTAAGGAAGTGGAAGAGTTGGATTATGACTCTTCCTTTACCTCTCCTTCATTCATGAAAAAAGAGAATTCGAATTAATAAGAGGAGGCTCACAAAAACACGACTTATTGAGGATAGAATATAGTTCTTAATGAAAAAAAGAGCAACTGGAAGTACTTTCTTCAATGTCCTCTACAATTTTGTTGTCTTTTTGGGTTGATTTGGAAGCTTGTGGTAAATAGAAGAGTGATTTGGGAGATTTAACAACTCTTCTTCTCCCTGATTGTTTCATATCTTGGCACAAGCGTTACATCCACAAAGGATTTTCCTATGGCTGGGAGGAAATGGTTCACCCATAGTCATTTGCCTAGAGCTCATTTTACAAAAGATAAGTGTATTCTTCTTTTTTTTTATTAAAATTTCAATCATGATGAAATATACATGCATGCTAGTTTTATTTATTTTGAGATCATGCCATGTAAATTATGTGGATGTCCTTAAGTTAATGGTTTTTTTTATAATTTATTAAATTGCAAAATTTGTATAATATTACATTGATAAACCTCATGCATGCAAACTATTTTTAGAAATCCATTGAAAACTAGTTTCACATTTTTAGTGAAATGATGCCATATGAATTATAATATATACCAAATTTTGAGGGGAGTTATATAGTACATACCCCCACATTCTCACCAAAAATTAGCCTTTAATTTTCCTGTATGGCCCTTGAAAATGTAAAATGGATGTCGATGAGATTCTACTATAACTTGGCCATATGGTGCTTGTTGGAATTTAAATTTTAACATAAAGTATCTGGCATCAATATCTACATTCTCACCAAAAAAAAAATTCATATTTTTTTGTATGACTCCTAAACACATAAAATGAATGTAGATGACACTATACTATAACTTGGCCATACAATGTCCGTTGGAATTAAAATTTTAAAAGAAATTAAATACCATAAATATTCACTTTATCACCAGATTTCAAAATCATATTCATCCATTTAATTCCCCAAAAGGTGAAAGTACATTCAAGTCAAGAAGGGCTACTCAAATCCCCCATACCCTAGACAATTTTTGTTTGTTGTATATGAAAAGTTTTGGAATTTGATGTGAATGATTTTAAGAGATTAAATTAGATGGTTATTGATTGGTGTGAACAATGTTTACTCTTACATCAGCCTCTTGAGGGAAGGAAGAGGATCTATCCCACATATTCTTGAAATTATATGAAAGCTATGCATAGATTATTGTTTAACTATTGTAAATAATTTTGAAGATTATTGTGAGGTATTTACCTCTATTGTATGATGGATTGTATGTTTTGGCCTCAATACTATGATTTCCTTTTTCATAAAGGACTTATGACATTTTGTATAACCATGTATTAGTGAATAATGAGGCAATTTCTTTAGATTAAATAATCATTAGGCAAGAAGCTTGTAGATTTAAAAAAATCATTTCCTTATGTGCAGTATGACCCTGATGATCATGGAATCACATTTTTGATTAAGGGAGAAAGGGGTTATATGCATGAGCTTAAGGACCTTAACCTTAAACCCTAGGATTGTCCTATTTTGGAGAGAACAAGATCTTCATCTAAGATATTCTAGGGAATTGATGAGTTGAGATGATTGATGAACTTCTAGAAAATAGTTAATATGTGAATCATATGCTTATGCCTATTGTAATTTGGTTATTCTATCTATGCTTAAGTGGCACCATCTTAAAAAGGTATTATGTGGAAAATTGTGAAGTGTTAGTTCTAATTAAATTGAGATCTTCAACTTGATTTTGTTGTCTAGAGAAATTACAATCTAGACCTTGCATTTTAAATATGGAAACCTTGACCTTATGTTGACTCGTGTTATTCAAAACTCTATCATAGTAATTAATAAGAATATTTTCTATGTTGTAAATGATATTAATGTGTTGTATTTTGATTTGCATACAATTGCCATCAATGAAATGTTATACCAATATACCCTATTTTTGATATTAAGAATGCAGGTACATTATAACATTGGTTGTCCTAATAGGTGGGAGAGGTGGAGCCATAGGTTCCATTAATTATTATATTGCAACACATTGTTTTCCCAACACCCATAAAAGTAGTAACAAGTTGCCAATCAAGGACATAGTGGATCTACCACTCCGCATAATAATCCTTACTATCACTCAAGTGGCTAGATATAAAATCCCCTGATTAGAATAAAAGGTTCATATTTATTATGCTATGGAGTGTTTGAATCAACAATATTTGATTGGTGTATTTGAGTGTTGGTTAACCTAAGGGACTAGCTGACTAAATGCAGGACAAGGCATAAAAAAATGTTTGGGTATGACTTGATTCACACATCACTCTTCTTAGATAGGATCCCACATGTGAGGCCCCATGTATGAACAAATGTTTCTTGGCTGAGTGAGAACAATATGAGGACATGGATAGTTTTTATGCCATGTATTGATCGAGGTGTGACCGTGGGCCACTATGGATATGATTTCCTCAATTGGAGGGATGAGAAAATCAATGTGATAGAAGACTTTACATATTCAGGGATGGAATTTAGGCATGACCCATAAATCACACTACCTCCAGGGGATCAATGGGGTGACATCACTAAGAAAAATGACCTTTGTGTGTTTTTGTGAATTTTTGAAATTTTACAATGTTTTTGGATTTTTGGAATATGTAATTTTTTGGTATGTTGTGTAACTATCCATTCAGATTCATCATGACATAAATGTTGGAATTGTTTGAGTAGGGGGGATGGCCTCAAATTTTCACAGAGCTAGATACGAGAATCAACCAGAGGAGGGAGAGGATAATGAAGATGTTATCAAAAGCCTCCATATGGTGGGGAGGAACCTCAAGGGACTAACCATGGGTGTCTGTTGATGAGGATGGATAGTGTCCCATAGAGGTTATAATAACACATCATGGGTTCCCTCCATCCTTTTGTTCAACTATTGAGATAGGTGGCCAAAATGATTGTATGCTATCATGAGACACACATGCCTCAAGAGGAATAGATGATTATGATTGGTTCCCCTCTTTTTGTACTACAATAGATATAACTAGCTAGTCTCTTGACATATATCTAGAATTTATATCATGATGGGATATAGTGCCCAATTTTATACACTACACATTTTGAACATGATGATGTGATTGACAAACTATTTTATATATACATATGATTCATCTTCTACCAATTTTTTCAAATGATGTGCTTGAAAACTTATGTTTTATATACATGCATTCTTGTGTTAATGCTTAATTTAATGTGACAAATGACAATATATTCCATAATTAACTAATGAATTATCCAATGTGTTTGAACTTCTTGGAACGTGATCATAGATAATATACTCAAAATGCCTCTCAAGAAGCTGCACCCTTAAGAATTTATGAAAAAATTTAGGATTTTGGACTAGGTAGATGTTGTTCAACTATGATACCACTAATTGAGAGTCCAAATGTATAACTAAACTTTGGATGCTAAGATAAATGGTGTTGGACTATAACTTGATGAACAAACTATAATCCACAATATTGTTGCTTGCAAGGCCAAGGAACATGCCCCTTGAACTCGCCAGTTCATCTATGGGAAAGAAGATCACCCAAGTGGTGGACGCAATGTTCCAGGTACTATGGCTAGAACCATCTACAAATCCAACATAAACTGGGGTATACATTGACATTTGCAAATCAAGCAACAAGCATGATAAGAGTTGGATTGAATCAAACCACATAGAAAAATAAAAACATACACACCACACCACCACTAAAGATACATAATATATAAAGTACTATGCACCTTTCATCCTATTCATAATAATTTTTGAGATAGAGCCCATTACAAGGCTCTGGAAAAGTGTTCCCTTCGTAACCCACTAACACATAGGCCCCTTTTTGCAATACACAACTAACAATGTAAGAACCATGCTATAATGGTTCAAGTCTACATGCACCTAACTTATCATGGTATTGATCATAGACCAAAACCAATTCACCTTCTGCAAAGACAAGAGGATGTAACCAATGGTGATGATGATGTCAATGGTGACGATGATGTAACCATGGCCATTAGTCAAGGAAGGCTTAAAAGTCATGAAATCAATCCCCCACTTTGCAAAGGGCCCAACAACAACCATAGGGTCAATATGGACAGGTTGTGCATGTATCTTATGAGTAAAGACTTGAAAAGGGTGACACTTATTAACCACAATGATACAATCTTTGAATATTGTAGGCCAAAAGTATCCTACGTGCAATATCTTCTGGGAAATGTCAAGACCAGAAAGATGACTACCGCTTGCTATAGAATGGAAATCATTTAAAACATGCTCAACTTCATCATTGAAAATACAACAACATAATACCATATCTACCCCACATTGATCAAGTGTGTCGCCAATGATTAGATAATTTTTGGATTGATGGCATAAACATCGATGCTCATATCTAGATAAATAAGGGTTAAATAGTTGGGTTTGGAGATATACCAAGACATATCCATACCAATGATCAGAAGAGTCAATGAGGAATAATGAATCATTAGGAAATGAATTAGTAACCATGGTTCCTTCACTAACTCTAGGAAGTTGAAACATTAAAAATCCAAAGACTTCTTAGATTTGGAAATAAAAAACTTGAGCTCAAACTCTTGTAAAATGTCGATCCATTTAGATTACTTTCCCCCAATTATCTGACAGGTCAAAATATGTTGCATTGGGTTGGATACTACAATAATTATAGATTTTTTTAGGAGTATGTAATGCTTCAGTCATTGGTTAGCATGAAAATATGCCAAGGTCAATTTTTGGCATGTGAATGGCACAATTCAAGGCCAACCAAACCCTTACTAAGATAATATATTACATGGTCCTTCTATGAATTGTCCTCTTGGTCAAGCACCATACTAATGGTGGATTTGAATGCTATGAGATAGAGTAGAAAGTCCTGATTATAGTCTATATGACTTAATAATGGAGCTGGCATCAAGGTTTATTTAAATGCTTCAAATGATCATTTCTCTTGGTCATCCCACAAAAAAGGTACAACCTTTTTTAGAAGTCACAAATCTTTTTATTATCTCATCATATTTAATAATGAATATTTACAATATGTTTTCCTTCCCTTGCAAACTTTAAAGTTGTCCTATATTTCATGGATGAGGAAATTGGACAATCACCTAGACCTTCAAAGAATCAACCATGATCCTATAGTTGGACATGATGAAACTCATTAATATCCTAGAAACCACACAAAAGATACACTTATGCAGGTTCAAATAGATATTGTAGTATCAACATCGAGTGAAGATGGACCATAGGTGACTAGGATCATATTCATGTTTCTTTGAGAAAGCATCAAAATCATCTAAGTATTCCTCAATGATGTGTTTGATTTCATGGAAATAATGTGACATGGTCCACTAGAAAGTGGCCCCAATATTTTTAAGACCAAATGGAAACTTCCAGTAAGAAAAAGTGCTCAAAGGAAAAATGAAGGAAGTCTTGTGTTAATATTTCGGTTTGATCTAGATTTGATTATAGTTAGAGAAACCATCCATAAATGAAAAGATTTCACTTCTGATGCACTCATTGATAATATAAAGAATGAATGGGGTGGGATAATTGTCCTTAGGACAAGCCCTATTAAAATCCATATAATGTACGTAAACTTGATTGTGCCTTGTTTTTAAGTGATCAAAATGATATTGGATACCCAGTAAGTTAAAGGAACTAGATAGATAAATTCAACTCAAAGATATTTTTAACCTCTGCCTTTATAGCAGTTGTTTTTCTTAGATTTATTGGCTGAAGATTTTCCAAATAGTCTTGGCTTTATCATATGTTTTAATCTCATGCACACCAATGCAAGAATCAATGCCAATCATTTCTTCACATGACCAAGAAAATACATCACATAATTCTTTGAATATGGTATTATAAAGTTTGATTTCTCGATGAGAACAATATGCATGTACTATGATGTGTTCCATGACACCTAGTTCTACCAAAATTTTGATGGGTATGGTCTTCGAGATATTCTCCAAGTTCCCTTTTGAAAACACATAATCTATAATAATGGGAGACTAGTACCACTCAACATTGTTAGTATATACAATGGTTTTTATTTCAACTTCCAACCTTTCTAAATCGGTAATAAGTAATGCAAGATGATCCATATCCTCCCATGGACTATCAATCGAAGCCATTACCTACATGATGGCCTCATCTAAAGGCATCTCAATATCTAAGAAGTCATGCAAACTAGGAGTATTGATAGCCCACATGGGAAAAACATATTCATTGAATTTCACATCCTATTGGAGATTCTAATCAATGTCATTATATTTCGACTAGATTTGTTGATAGAAAATATTGACCACACTAGGTGGCATGATATCTCCAAATGAGTCAGTGTTAGAAGGATTGAGCATATCCCAAGGATTAGGAGACCCATGGGATTCAAAATTTCATGTAGAAACCATACATATTGGAGCCATGGCTTGAGTAGCGAGTGGTGGGGGTAGGGTAAATGTACCCATGAGTGATGAATCCTTAAACATCCCCACACCAACACTGTTGTAAGACCTTGAGGAACCACTAATGAATATAATGTTAGTACCATTGTTAGTCATGTAATCAGGCGTGCAATATTTCAACTAATCAATAGTTAAAAAATCCCCTTCACTAGAATGAGAACACCTTGTAGTGGAGGTTTTTACAAAACCTTCCTAAAAAAATTATCCCTTCTTTGTTTTTAGAGGAGGTTGTTAGTGGAGGCAGGCGGCCATAGGTTTTTGAGATGTTTTTTTTCACTAGATCACCTATAAAGTACATATTCCCCGGTGTACACACAAAACTAATTCCTTGGTGTTGAACTATTAATGCACACCATTATATATTATAAAAAAAAAAAAAAAATACTAAACAAAGCACCCCAATACATGTGCACATGATTCCCTAGTGTGTGTCCCTACTGTTGGGTTCACTGAGGTAGGGTAAAATCATATTCCCCGGTGTACACACAAAACTAATTCCTTGGTGTTGAACTATTAATGCACACCATTATATATTATAAAAAAAAAAAAAAAATACTAAACAAAGCACCCCAATACATGTGCACATGATTCCCTAGTGTGTGTCCCTACTGTTGGGTTCACTGAGGTAGGGTAAAATAAAAAAAATACCAAATCAATTTTCATTATTACACTTGATTATGTGATTGAAAACTATATAAAAAGCATTGATTCTCACCCTCCTTCCAAGACCGCCCCATCTGTAGTGCTCTATAATTAGTTCGATAGCTCCAATGGTAGATTCCGCACATTTACAAATTTTGGAAAACACCATGAATTTTCATTTCTTCTCTATGGTGTAACCATGCCTCATTGGGACAAAAGAGCCCATATAATTTTTTTTATCACCTTCTTAAATGCATTTTCATTGAAATAAAATTTGAAATTGGCCTCAAATTTGGTTGTTTTTAGATTTTTTTTCAATTCTATGTGGTGCGCTCAAACACTTTGGCTTGCCCAAGTAGATAGTGAATCTCGTGAGTATACAAGAATCACCACTCATGGTGTGTATTCTATCAACAAATGCATTGATGTCATTCACAGAATGACACCGTGTGAAATTTTGAAAAATAAACATAGTGGTGTGTCCTACTAGACACCCTATTACCAATGCATTATACAATACAACACACAACTAAACAAAATTATGATTCTCCAAGAACAAATGGAGAAATGGTGCATTCACATTAACAAATCACACTGCCTAATTTCCAAAAAAAAGTAACCTAGTGGTGGGCCAAAGTTCACCAAATGCACCGATGTTGTAAATAACATGACACTGGGTCAAATATTTAACAATTTAGCATAGCAGTGTGTCTTATGGAATGCCACATTATCAGTGTTTTCTAAGAGACAATGCACCATGCAAACACTGTCAGTGCTCCAAGAAAAACAGAGCCCTGGAGCATTCCATTTAACCAACCACATCGCCCAATTTCCAACATATAAAATTTATCGTAGCGGTGCATCAAGGTCCCCAAAACACACTAGTGTTGTTCACAGAACTGCACCGGGCCAAATATCTAACAAATTATCTTAGCGGTGCATCTTATTGCATGCATGATTATTGGTGTGTAATGTCCCCAATCCCAACTGAGGTCCATCACATGTGGAATAATCATAAATATTTTTTTTTTCTATCTAATTAAATTCATGTACCTTCCAACTATGAATTACAACTAGGTTTAACTATTTTCTATTACCATTTATTAAATGCATATACAACATTCTAAAATAGAAATGAATGCAACTAATAACTCATTACAACAACATATAAATCAATCTCATAAACAAAGTTCATGAACAACAATTAAAACTCATAATGCAAGACCGAAAATAGATAAAACACTTATCTTTTAATTCACTTGTGAAACCAACTTCTTGGTATGAATGTTCCACCCAACCATATGCTTGTTGTATGAATATAAACATAAATTCAACCGCAAGATGAGGATAGTAATCCACTAAAGAGGGTGGTCTCTTTTTGTCCACTCACAGCTGAAAAATCCCATGAGCCACTAATATTCTCCTACAATTATCCCAATTTTCCACTAGCTCGCTTCCTCTCAACTTGACAAACCCAAGGAATTTACCCCTTCACTAATATTATTCCCTTGGGTGACCCATTCATTTATTAGGTTCTCTTTGGCATAGGTAACCAAGAATCTCTTGGATGGGAACTCAAGGAAACTCATTGCTAGGAAAACTACCAGCAAACAACAAAAAATCTTGTTGTTTCAGTGCAACTCACACATGAGTTCATTCTTCAAGACTGAAAACTTGGATCTTCATTATTTAGCTCCAAAATTCTCCAAAATTTTCCCTCCATGGATGCTCCAACTTCAAGATCTCTTTCTTTCTCTCTACTTGTTGTTCATGCCCCCAAAAATGGAATGTCCAAAATTGTTGTAATTGCCCATACAAATTTCATCCCTTTGGCATACTTGCTTGACTCACACACTTCCCCAAGATGATTTTAATTATCCCTCATGATCCCAATAACTATGGGATGTAACTTCTCACACCCACCCTCTTACATGCATTCAGTGATTGGTTTTTCAGGACACCCAATTAGAAAATAAAGTTTAATACATAATGATAGTCAAATTCAAGAATGTGGGTTGAATTAATAGACATAGGTAATTTACCCTTGTACCCCTCTCTTATACATTCTCCTATACCCTCCCCTCTTTTCTGGATTAATTAATGCCCCATATTTGTCCCTATCCCCCAACAACTAGCATCACATTTTATTTATTAAAACATAGAAATAGATTTCACATATTACATCACTTGGTCATAGCCACCCATTATATCTACATTAAGCATTAATTAAATTGAGAATTATAACAGGGATGTTACATCCCGCCTCCCCTACAATTGTGCATCATCCTTGGTGCACACTATGTCGATATACACATATAATTTACATCACAATACTTTAAGAAATAAAATTATGCAATTTTACAATTCCAACAACTCCAACCAAAATCTCCTATTTTTCTCAACCCATTAACCCAAGGAATGAACCAATCATTTATTTGGGCTAACCCAAGGAATGTACCATTTGTTTATCATGGATAAACCAATAAATGTACCATTAATTTATTAGGGCTAACCTAAGGAACATTCCACTCTTTTATCATGGCCTTCAACATAGATTACTAGGACTTTGAGATGTGGTTCTAGAACCTTAACTTCTCAAAATGGAGTCTTGCACTTCGTTTTCTTCAAAATTTTCAAAACTATATGGGTATTATTCCCGCATGTTTTATTCATGCTCCCATGTAGCATCTTCAGGACCATAGTAGGTTTACTGAACCTTTATCCTATGGATTTCTTCCTAATCACTTTGACTTTCTGGTCTAGGATGTGTATTGGTTCCACCTAGAAATCCCCTTCGTGCTCCACATGGATCACAATAGAATCAATTATGTGGTTAGGGTCATGCACATATTTATTTAGTAATGACACATGAAATACACTATGCACTCTCATGGATGCATGAATTTCTAGCATGTATGCAATTGGCCCTATATTTTATAATATTTCAAAAGGTCCACAATATATTGCTGGCAACTTTGGGTAACTTCCTAATAATAGCAAACTTCTCTTTGCCTTCACTTTTAAAAACACATGTTTTCCCACATTAAAATATCTAAAAACTTTGTTCTTGTTTGCATAAGTTTTGTGTTTGTCCCGGGCAAACTTTAAATTCTAATTGATCTTTTCCATTTGCTCTTCCATGTCCTTTAACAAATATAGCCCAATAACCACTCTCTCTATTGGATTATCCCAACTCATTAGTGTGTTAGACTTTCTTCCATACAGTGGTTCAAATGGACTCATTTTTACTGAGGCCTAATACCCAGTATTGTAATCAAATTCTACTAAGTGGATATAATGTTCCCACTTTGATGGTTGTTCCATCACATACATTCTAAGAATGTCCTCAATTATCTATTAGTCCTCTCTATTTTCCCATCTGACTTGGGGTGATATATTTTATTGAGATTTATATTTTCCCAAATCCTTTGAACAAACCTTTCCAAAAATTGGAAGTGAAGTTTGGATATATGTTTGAAAGTATTTCCTTAGGCACTCCATATAGTCTGGAAATTTTTTTCATGTAGATCTCTACAATATTTGTTTCCATGTGTTTAGTTTTTAGTATAATAAAATTCCCTTCCTTATTTAGTTTATCTACCGCTACCATGATGGAATCATGTCATTTCATTGTTCCGGGAAACTTTTTAATAAAATCCACTATTACTACTTTCCACTTCCATTCTAGAATGGTAAATGGCTACAGTAACCCAATGGGATGCCTATGTTCAGTCTTCACTTTTTGGCACTCTAGAAATATAGCTATGTAATTAGCCACTTCTTCATTCCTGGCCAAAAATATTGGATTTTTACAACTGCAATTGTTTTCTGATATACTGAGTGCCCAACATATGTCACATTGTGCATTTCCCTTAGCACTTCATTTTTTATCTCACTAGAATTTGGCACATATACTTTACCTTTATACATGAGAATTCCATCTTCTTTTAGCTCAAAGTATTTAAATTCCGGTTGTAAATTACCTTTTTGTAATGTTTCTTTAATTTTTAGATATTGTTGATCTGAATTTGTTGCTTCAATAATTTTATCTTCCAAATTATTCCTATACATGGTGATGGTTTCAATTTGAACCTCATGTGCTCTCCTTATAAGTGCATCAACCACTTGATTTTCTTTTCCTTTAATGTGCTTAATCTTGAAATCATACTCACTAAGAAATTCAATCCATCTAGTTTGTTTGGAATTTAATGTTGGTTGTCCAAACAAATGTTTTATACCACAATGGTCTATCCTTAGATCACATTTCCTCTCCATGAGGTGATGTCTCCATATTTTTAATTCATGTACAATCATTTCTAACTATAGATCATGGGTAGCATAATTTTTTTCATGATATTTTAATTGTATGGACTCATAGCATACCACGTGATCTTTTTGTGTGAGGAATACATTGAAACCTTGCTTGCATGCATTAGTGCACACCAAAAAATATTCATCCAGATTTGCAATCTTCAAAATTGGTGCACTTGTCAAGATGTACTTCAACTTCTAAAATATCTCTTCACACTTGGGAGTCCATTCAATCTTTGTTCCCTACTTTTGCAAAGAAGTGATTGGGATTGTAATATTAAATGAGAATCCTTTTATGAATCATAGGTAATAACGAACAATACCCATGAATGATCAAACCTATGTGAAATGTCTTGGTGCTTTCCATCTCCTAGTGGCATCTATCTTCTCAGGATCCACTTCTATCCCATCTATTGAAATTATATGCCCCAAGTAGTGAATCTTATTTTGATAAAAGATGCACT
>CBVK0103031144.1:0-19925 GCA_900067695.1 Picea abies | reverse complement strand
TTCAAGAATTTCCAACTCATTACTAAATAATACAGCATCATAAACCTGTCGAGGAATCTGCCGAACTTGCCAGCCATGAAGGTGACAAAGGTGCTCCATGGAGACATTTTCAGCATCATAATGAGGGATATGATGAAAGGGCTTTGGCGGAGTGTCCCAAATGGGGCGTAAAAAGTAAGATATCTTCTGCCCCTGCAAATATATGCCTAGGGTGCAAATTGGAATGATAGTAAGAAAAAGGATCCATGTCTTAATGCATATTTTCCTTGAAGTACGATGCTTCTTGTGCAGCATATTGAAGCTGCCTCCTATTATTAAGATCCGATTCAATAAGGCTTACAAACCTGAGATAACTGTTCCCATCAATGCTTCAAAGAACTTAGAAATATGTCCCTTAAAATCACAAGTGCAAATCAAATTATGTATGACATTTCATGCTGTCCATACAACTGTCAAGTTACTTCCTAAGAAGATGCCCCAGTTTCTCTATTATGTGCTTCATTGTGATTTTCACCAATAGCTGTCAAACCATTTCAATCTAGGAAGCAAATAATTATGTGTCAGTGGATATTTTTGGTATTCAAGCTATTCAGTATCAGTAAAATCTTCAACTTAAAACATTGACACAATGTTCACTGGTTTTATAGAAGGTGATGAGCCTCTCATATCTTTATCTGAGAATCTCAATTATATTCTTTATATCTGCATCAAGCACATTAAGAATGACATAATTCTAGAAAAAGTGAAATTGCTCTTCTATGTGTACTTTGGATGGAAATGTTTTTGACATGCACATGGAGACTCCGAAGTCATGGAAAAGAGTTGAGGGACTTCAAAAGTGTTCAGAAAACTAGATCATGTAAAATTCAAAGTCATCTCACTTAGGGTTCAGGGATCTTACATGAGTTATAACTATTAGGGTCCAGGGATCTTGCATGAGTTATAACTTTTAGGGTCCTTAAAGAGGAAATGAAGAGACTTATGTAGATGGATGTTGAAGTGAAGTGATTTATTTATTTATTCTTCAATACATGAAAATAAAGGTTGTTGGCAAATGGATTTATTACATTAAATGGATGAATATCATATGAGCATGAATAAACAGCCAGCTGTAGGAAGACCGTGTCCTAAAAGTATCCAGCTGTAGCAATTTATTTTGGAGAGATGCGTCTTTTGGTTACACAATGGTAAACAAAATAGGTGAGAAGGAAGCCTCAAGGGAAAAAAAGTTGTACTTAATTATGAGCTTTATAGAATAGATTGACAACAAATTATAACAATCCAAATATCAGTAAGGGATTAATGAGCTTGAAACTGGTATGCACTTAACCTTTCATAGAAGCTCACAAAGTAATATTTCTCTTGTAAAAATAATCTTTGCTTTGTGGAGCCACAGTGGCTATAAATAATAGTTAAGTGATTGTGTACTTGCAGCTTAGAAGGGGATGGCAGCACAGGTAAATGTCAATGTTGGTAATTGAATAAAGGGATGGGTTTTTGATAGTATGACATTAAATAGAGTTGAAGGTTCTATGTAATTAGCTGAGTGTACGATATTAAATAGAGTTACAAAAGTAAATGTAATTAGTTGAATCCTTCTGGCACTGTTTTCATTATGCTGCAAACAACTTTATGCATGTGTCCTGTTGATAACTAATAATATATTCATTTTACTATGTTACAAAACTTCTTAATGATTTTCAAGGAGAATCTTCATTTAATCTGAGAAAATGGAAAATCCATGAAATATAGCTGATGCTACATGTTGAAGGAAGAATTACTCCTGAAGAGTTTGGGTTGAAGATAGTTGAAAATAGACAAGATGCAAAATATTGAAGAGTCTGAGAGCTACATAAGTAACTAAACAACCAAACATTTTGTTAGTTACTCAAAATTGCTTGTCCTCGAGTCTCATCTTTCTAGTTCGCCTCTTATGATTCATACTGAAATTCGTCATTTGTCTTTACTACCATCTTTCCAAAATCAACAGTATCTAGGGATAATAAGACTAGCAAGAAGAATGTTGGTAAAGGATTTGCTTGTATTACAGTTCAGTAGTTGGGGACTCAAGTCACTTATACGAACAATGTTGAAATTTGTCTTTACTACCATCTTCCGAAATCAACAGTGCCTAGGGATAATAAGACTAGTAATAAGAGGTCTTGGTAAAGGTGTTTCTTGTATTATGGTTCAGTTCTAGGTGCTTCAAGTCAGTGGTAGGGGCCTCAAGTCACTTTTACAGATAATGTCGAAGTTGTATGAGAAAATGATATTCTTTAGATGCATTGCACATAAGCAGATTTGAGTGCCATTTTGCCTCTATGAGGAGTTATGAGTTTGAATCCATCAAGCATCTTGCAAAAGCTATCTAATATTTACCAACATTTATTTTTTCACAATATGCAGGGGATAGGGCATATCATTTCTTTAATTCATTTACCTAAACTACTACAGAACTACACAATCTATTGAAATACTCCAATTATCCATAAAACACCAATCAGGGCATGATAATAGCACTTACAAAAGATTGTTTCGACATCCACTTATAGATGATACAAGTACCTTATTAGTAATGGAGATAATACTAAGAAAGCTTGCCATGTTTCCAAAGGGGCCTTTCCCAGTGGCTTCCCCAATCTGAGAGAGCCTTCGTCAAAGAACACAATAAAACCAAAAAGGGTCCAATACAAGATAACGTCCTAATCTCTATGTTAAGACTCTAGACTCCTTACACATAATGCATGAATGATGTCTGAATCAACCAAAATGAATCATCTTAACCTCTACTTGGCAGCTAGGCATAAAGTTATCCTAAATATGGTGACCCTACAAATCATGGTAACGAATTATATACTTAAATCTAATAAAATTGTGAAATTGAAAGATGCTTCAAGTTTGAAAGAATAGGAAGACACTTAGAGAACGAAATTCACAGTACCTAGCTGAAGGGACACACTGCAATAAGGTGGGATTTTGTGTAGCTTGAGTGAATTCAAAAGGATAAAGAGGATAAGTTGGAGCAAGATCGTTGCAAAATTGCATGAGAAAGTCTTGCTCATTTATTAACAATGGAAATTGTTCATACAAATGTAAAATCTACAACATGAGTAGTGTACAAAAGTACACAATAATTTAGAAAAATATCGATTCAAGTTGGACATGAGGAAGATGAATAACATCAATGGTTGTTGAGGTATGTGAATCCAAGATGGTATCAACTTGCATAAAAAATGTTCAGTGGAGGAACTTATTAGTTGGTGTTGAAGGTTGAGGAGAAGTTAGTGTATAACGCCAACAAGAAGAATTTTGGTTGTGGTAGAAGTGTTAGTCGTGGTGACAGAGGTTGTAATCCCACACAAAAGGTGGAAGACGTGCATGATGAGAGGACAAAAGAGACAAGAAAATAGTGTGACAAGCAAAGAAAGAGGTAAAGGTTATTTTAGAGGATGAGGAAGAGGAAATGGTGGTTACAAGCAACAAAGATATTGCGACACATGTGGAGAAGGGCACAAGTCATTTGAGTATGCAGAACGAATATGTGTGCACAAAATTAGCAAACAACATAGTCAACTCAGGGAGAAACTTTAGAAGATAGAGCGATAGTTGTGACTGTCACAACTCATATTGTATGAGGTTCCACATTGTTATTTTCATCACATTGGTGTGTTTTGTTGCTAGTACCTTGAAGTATTGGACCGACTTGGGAGGATATATCTTCATGGATCCCTTTCTCTTATTGGCATTAGATTATTTGATGGAGGTCTTTGGTTTGGGAGAGTCTCACTTCTCCTTGGTTGGATTATTATGCTTGTTGGTTTGGTGGTCTTCTCACTTGTGCTTGCCTTGTTGATCACCCCTTGGTTGTACATTTGATGGTTATGGAATATGCTATCTCATCATGGTGTGGTTTTGTATATTTTTTTATCTTGGATTTGCTACATCTTTTTCATGGACAATAGATCTAGCCCCACAAGGGGTTAGATGATGGTGTTAGAAGGTAGATGTTTCATGATTTTGTAGGAGTTTTCTAGTGACTATATGTGATGTTATTGTATCATTTGTGTCATTAGGAGGGGGTGTTCTACATGGTCCTCTTGTGTTGGATGTGTGGTGGGGACATACTTAATGACTGGATGGGTTAGCATTTTCTATTGTCCCCTTTTCCTTATAATGTTGATGTGGTTGGATGATGTGTGTTGTGGTAGTGCACTTTGCCTTGGTGGGATTTCCCTAGGTGATATGACTTAACATTGAAACATTTGTTAGATATCACCTAGGTGGAAATGTGTTTGATGATGTTAGTACTCTCATTGATGTGTTGTTTCCTAAGTTTGAGTCAGACGGGGGGGGGGTACTACATATATTTTTGATGATCAAGCCTTTCCCTAAGATTTGATGAGGTATTTATCAATTTATCATGTTATAGTACTTTGGTGGTGCGCCTTAGGTTCAAGCCTAGGTTGAGCTTCTATTTTATCATTGTGTTGTTATCATGGTGGAATTATTGCTAGGGAGAACAACTTATTTACATGGTACACTATTTGTTGGAGTGCACCTCCCCTATTGGCACACATGTTCATGTTGATTTAATCAGTTGGTCACTGTTGGGAGGTTGGACAATGGTTTTATTAGAGCATTAACCTTTGTGCACACATGTTGAGGTTGATTTAACCATTCCATGGTTAATTTAATCCATTTTATCCAGATTAATGTTAATTGCTTTAGTGCCCTACTTGGAGGAGACTTAGGGTTTTGGATGGAGTGCTCCTCTCTTGGGCATAATTCTCAAGATTTGCATGCATTATTTATCATTATTTGAGAGGTTGGCACACATCTTTAGGGTGCAATTCATATGGAGATTATTTTATTGATTGTGGGTGGTTGAGGTAGTTACATGACATAGTCTTCTAGGATGCTGTGCACCTCTCCAAGGTGGTGCTCTCTCATTGTTATTGCATGGATATTTCAGCTACACTTGGCATCTTTTGACCTCTATTGGAGAGCACTCTCACCTCTTTGACTTGGCACATATACTATTTTATTTGGAGGAGTTTTATTGAGGAGCGCAAGGCCCATTAGCAGGACAAGTGTCCCCTTGCATGCATCTTGCAGGCAGTTAGAGCTTGAGGGCTACATGTGGCACATTGCATGCTCTTACTTGGTCATCTTTTTATATTTGGAGCATTATCTTGGAGGGCGCACATGTGGAGACATTCTACTTGCTATTTTGGGGTTCGACCACATCTTTTCGTTGTGGAGTGCTCCATCTAGTTGACACTTTGCACATTCATCCATAGATTTGGTTGCCTTGGGATTCATACATGTGGATTGGTTGCATGCATCTTGTGGACCACTTGCTATTTTTGGATGGTTGTTATGGAACATTCTCCTAGGAGGATTATTTTATTGTTTTATCTCTCATGCAATGGAACATTCTCCTAGGAGGATTATTTTATTGTTTTATCTCTCATGCATCTTGGAGGACTCACTTAGTGAGCTTTTCTAGGTGGACCTTGGAGCACATCCTCTTATGTTGAAGTTATTTTGTTATATTTTTGCATGCATGCATCTTGGAAGGCACATTCTATCTGGACCTATAGCATGTTGACATGGTTATCATGCCTATTTTTATTTGTACACCCTCTCTTGGAGACTTCTGATGTAATTTCCTTCCTATTTTTGGATGGGGGTGAGTGCTCTTGGAGAGATTAGTTTCCACATACCTTGACATGGTGAACCATGGATTGAGGAGGGATCGAACTATTCCATTTTTATATTATTTCTTTGACTTGTCATGGAGTGAGTTAGCAAATAATAATTTTTATTGTAAGAGAGAAGGGACTCCCTCTATAACGAGGAGCTTTCTCTCAGTTTGATGGTTGTTGGGAATTTGGGGATTGCGAAGCTCTCCCCTTGTGCTACATTTGTACATGTTATGCTTGGAGTTTAATGGAAGATTGAATGTATAACATCTTGTTTATGTGAGGCTTTCATGTGCAAACTCATTTTTTAATATGTTGTTTATTGTTGTAGGAAACCCTTGTAGCTTTTATGGAGGCCTAATAATGAAGCATCTTGTCATTTGGATGGTGTAATGTGAGGATATAATTGCTCTTATGCTTATTGATTTTATGTTTATCTTCCACCTATCAGAACTAGTTGTTGTTAGAATTTAAGTAACGTCACTATTGAAATATTGTAACTTCATTCTAATTAAATTTGAGTTATTATTGTATAGATCAAATCCCCTTTTGCGGATTGATCAAGTCGGGTCTTGTATAAGATCAACTTCATATGGAGATTATTTTATTGATTGTGGGTGTTTGAGGTAGTTACATGGCATAATGTTGTAGGTCACACCTCTCCTGGGTGCTCTCTCATCATTATTGCATGGAAATTTTAGCTTTACTTGGCGTCATTTGACCTCTATTGGAGAGTCTTCACCTCTTTTACTTGGCACATATATTATTTTATTGGAGGTTGTTATGGGATTGTTATGGCATATTAGGAGGACAAGTGTCTCCTTGCATGCATCTTGCATGGACTTAGAGCTTGAGGGCCTCACATGGTACATTGCATGCATTTACTTAGTCTTCTTCTTGTTTTTGGAGCATCATCTTGGAGGATGCACAAGTGGAGACATTCCACTCTCTATTTTAGGAGTTGACCATTCCTTTTCCTTGTGGAGTTCTCCATCTAGTTGGCACTTTACACATTCATCCTTTGAGTTGGTTGCCTTGGGATCTACACATGTGGGTTGATTGCATGCATCTTGTGGACCACTTGCTATATTGGGTTGGTTGTTATGGAGCATTCTCCTAGGAGGATTATTGTATTGTTTTCTCACTCATGCATCTTGGAGGGCACACTTAGTGAGCTCTTCTAGGTGGACCTTGGAGCACATCCTCCCATGTTAAAGATATTTGATTATAATTTGCATGCATGCATTTATCTATGTGGACATATAGCATCTTCACTTGGTTATTATACCTATTTTTGGTGGTAAACCCTCTCTTGGAGATATATAAAGTATTTCTATTCTCATTTTTGGATGGGGGTGAGCTCTCTTGGAGAGGCTAGTGTCCACAACGTGGTCAACCATTGATTGAGGATGATCTAACTACTTTTTTATATTATTTGTTTGACTTGTAATGGAGTTAGGTGGAGATTAAGAATTTTTTTATGGTAAGAGAGACTTAGCTCTCTCTATAAAGATGGACTTTCTCTCCATTTGATGGTTGTTGGGAATTTAGGGATTGAGGAGCTCTCCCCTTGGGCTACAGTTGTACATCATATTCTTGAAGCTTAAGGGAAGATTGAAGGTATCATTCTATCATATGCGAGGCTTATATTTTTGTATGTTTATAATGTTGTTGGGTAATCATAGGAATCTCTTGTAAATAATGTGTTATGAAGGCATTATCTATCATCTGGATAGGAGTAATGAGAGTAGGTTCTCCCTCTTATTTCCTTCTGCTATTATATATATATATATAGGGCTCTTCAAGACTCATTTTGTAGTTATTTCCAGCAATATTAAGGCTGATTGTGGCATGCTTGTCGCCCTTTACTCCTCAATTATTCACCAAAACAACCCAACCCTCTTTAGAGTGATATTCCTTGGCTCTATTTTGCATGAGATTTGGTATGCATTGGTCTTGGGGTTTTTTATCACCTTTTTGTTCTCTCACCATTCATTTATCCACCTCTACTATAATCACTTGTTTTGTTAAAGCTTATTAGTCAAGCATCACCTAGAGTCTCCACTTCATAGCCTTAGCAATCCTATCCTTGGGGAAGCCCCCTTGAGTTGGAGAAGAGCCAACCAAAAGTGAGAGGAAGAGGCACTGGGGTGACAATGGGTAGCCTTCCTAAGTTGCACAAGACTAGCTCCTTAATGCTTAGGACTTTACATCATACATGGTGCTAGATTTTGTTGTAATAGTGACATTAACAAAACATAGAGATAGTTTGATGATGCATGGAGGAATGATCACATAATAACAAGTACCAAAGCAAAATCGATGGTTGAGGAAGAATATCTTTAGAACCAAGTGCAAGGCTGGAGGTAAGTGTTGCAAGGTTATCATTGATAGTGGGAGTAAAAAAAAAATGGTTTTGGACCAGATGGTAAAGATTTTGAGTTTAGCACACTAGAAACATACATAATCATATTGGTTGTTTTGGTTTCAACACAAAGATGAATTTCTTATGAAAGATCAATGTAGGGTGGCATCCCACATAGAATAACATCATCATGAATTTTTATGCAATGTCATACCCATGGATGCTTACATCACTTATTGTTGGGAAGGACATGATAGTATGATAGGAACATAGTGCATGACACGAGGAAGAATACCTACACCATCACCAAAGATGGGAGAAAATTCTAGTCACTGCTTATGAAAGATGAGAAGTCAAGAGAAATGTTGTTTTTAGCAAAGAAATTCTTAATCACAATGTGAGAGACGAAAAACTGTTATGCTATGGTGCTAAAGGAAGTGGCTAAGCACGATGAGAAAAATATTCTCGATGAAGTGAAGAAGTTATTGGAGTACAACAACATAGCACACATAGTTGCTAGAAGGATTGCCACCAAAAATGAAGATAACAATTGAAGTGCAACGCTGTTGAGTTAAGTGGTGCAGAGAATAAGTTTGATGGAAAACTTGAAGTTGACAAACAAGTAGGTGAGTTTTTGTCAAAGGGATGGATCAATGAAAGTATGAGTCCATGTGTGGTTCTAGTATTGATCATATCGAAAATGATGGATTGTGGTACATATGTACAAACTCAAGATCATTGAACAAGATCATTGTCATGTACATATTCCCATTGTTGATGATGGACAATCTAGTTGATGGTTTGATTGGTGCTAAATACTTCATGAAGATTGATTTGAAGAGTGGATATCACTTAGATCAAAGAGGGTGATGAGTGGAAGAATGCATTCAAGACCAATGATGGACTTTGCAAGTGTTTTATTATTTTGTTTGGATTGACCAACATGCTAAGCACTTTTATGCAATTGATGAAAGAGGTTTATGACTATATATTGGTAATTTTGTAGTTGTTTGCTTGGATGACACACTAATTCTTGGTGGGATGTGAGAGGAGCATCTACAACATTTGAAGATGGTGTTTGAAGCATTGGGAAAGGAATAATTGCACATTAACTTGAAGCAATGTGATTTTTTCAAGGAGTTGGGTTACCTTGGGTTTGTTGTTTCCAAAGGTGGGTTGCACATGGATCTAGAGAAGGTGAAGGCGATTTTGGAATGTCCCACGCTGTGCAATCTCACAAAGGTGAGAAGTTTCCATGACATTGCTAATTTTTGTAGGAAGTTCATGAGAAGATTCCGCAAGATATGTGTGTTGATTTCATAGTGTATGAAAGCATGAAGATTCCAGTGGAGCACAATGACGCAATGGCATTTTGATATGTTGAAGAGGGAGATAACAAAAGTGCGTGTGTTGGCATTATTGGTTTTCAATAAGGAATCAAGTAGATTGTGATGCAAGCATGGCGATTATTGGTGTGACATTTTGTTAGGAGGGACATTGATAACATGTTTCATGGAGAAGTTGAATAAAGCACAACATAAATATTATACATATGATTTGGAACTTCGTGCTATTGTACATGTGTTGAAGCATTTGTAATGTACATAGGGAGGATAATATGGGTACCTAGGGAGGTATGCAAGGTGGATAATGAATGTAATGTTGCCATAATCATGGAGTAGGCCCACTAGGTAGTTAAAGAAAATGAATATAATACGAGGGGTAGTTGGCATAGACCCCAGGAATACCCGTGAAAAGTATAAATACACACAATTATCATTGTATTGTGATATGTTATATGTTGAGATTTGTATTGTAGCAAGCATGGCTTGTGGAGTGATTCCTTCCATAATGAGTAATTGATGGTTTACTTGATATCAAGGGCATTTATGCTGTACACAAACCATCAAGTCATAAATCTCATCAATACACATGCAAAGTTGAACCAACAAAGTGAGATGGGTCAAGTTTCTATAGAACTATATGTTTGTGTTGAAACATAAGTCCGAAAAAGAGAACAAGGTCAATGATACGTTGAGCATAAGAACATTGATGTTGGCAACAATGAAGAATGAGGTAGTGGGATTTGAATAAAACAAGCATATGTATGAACGTGACAATGATTTTGGATAGGTTGCAAAGATGTGTAGGAACTTGATGGTAGTATAAAACAATGCAACTAGATTACTTCATCTAGGATAGTTATTTGTTCAAAGGAAAGCAATTGTGCATCCATGAAGGACTAAGGCAAGAAAATTTGATTTGAGAGTTGCATAGAGGAAATTTAGGCAGACATTTTGGAAGCGACAAGACACTTAATTTGTTGGACGTGATATAGTATTGGTTGAGCATGAAGAATGGGGTCAATAGATTTGGTGTGATGCAATGCTTGTCAAATGGTGAAAGGAGTGAATCAAAACACAATTCATAACATCATTGTCGATTTTGAAGATGCTTGAGGAAGACATATCAATGGATTTTGTACTTACACTGCTAAGAACACAATACAAATTTGATGCAATGTTTGTTGTGGTTAACAAGTTCTCAAAGATGTTGTATTTCTTGCCTTGTGAGAAGACTAGTGATGTGAGCTATTGTGTGTAACTTTTCTTCAATGAGATAGTGCAACTTCACAAATTGTCGAAGATGATCACAATAGACAGAGACACTGAAGTTTTAAGTCATCAATGCTGTGGAAGATGGGGATGAAGTTGCAATACAATTAAAGATATCATCGTCATACAAATGAACAAGTGGAGGTAGTAAGTCAAAGCTTAAGAAATCTATTGAGATGCTTAGCTAGAGACAAACCAAACAATGCGATTGTGTTTTGGCACACATTGAGGTTGAATATAATAGCTTTGTAAATAGGTTGATTGTATTTTTTCCATTTAGATTTGTCTAGGGGATAAATTGGAGGAAAGTGGTAGACTTGATTGATCTATGGATGGATGTGAAAAGGAGTAACAATGCAGAGTAGACAAAGCAAATGCATTCACCGATCGAAGATAGGTTGAAGGAGAAAGCATGGAGTATAAGGAGTGCATTAATATGCAACAGAGATATAATTCATTTAAAATTGAAGATTTGGTCATGGTATATTTGTGGAAAGAGCGTTATCATATCATAGACCTATGTATAGTAGGATGAATGTGAAGAAATTGAATCATACAGGATGAGGAAGAATTTTGGAGATAATGCGTATGAGGTGAAGTTAGGAAGAAGTTTGGAGATAATGCGTATGAGATAAAGTTGCCAAAATAATTTGATATATTGCCCATGTTAATGTTTAATGTCATAGACTTGTATGCATACAAGAGATAGAGCTTGTCACAAAATAGGATGGTGAAGCAGGAAAAGAAAGCACATAGGTGGATTGACAAAAGCAAATGCCAAGGAAGAAGCCCAAAGAGATTCCAAAGTGTTTTGGACAAGAAGGTGACAAAAGAAATGGAGCGCCGTGTACAAGCAGTGCTTACTGTAAGGAAGAGTAGATTGGGGCAGGACGATCAAGTGGAGATATTATTTTTGAGATCACGATTTAAATCAAGAGGAGTCTTGACCAGCAATCTCCGATCCTAGAAGTTGGAACACGTGATTTTAAGTCAATTTAACTTGCCAATAACACGACAGTCAAAATCAAATTTGTTGGGATGGTTACGCAAAGATGCTAAAGTGGATATAAAGCAAATCCAAATTCAAATTTGCAATGGCTTCAGAATATGTGAATGATGAGGAATATGATGTAGTTCCATTGGATATGTATGAAGTAGCTTTTGCGAGTCCCTACCGTTGGAATCAACAAGTTCCATTTTGGCAAAACCTAGCGCAGGCTGGTCAAATAAGGTAATGATTTTGTTCTGAACTCCCAAAGAAAACAAAACTTTATTGCTCTAGTTCCAATCTTGTTAGAAAAAAGATTACTTTATGCTTTACAAAAGTCTCCTTTGCTAGTGTTGAAGCAACCAGAAGCTACCAAGCAAATTGTTGAAATATCGACCATACAAAATGCTAACCGAGAGAAGTAATTTGAAAGAATTATTGGGCAGTGGGCTATTCAACATACTATAGAACTGCAAGAAAATGTTCTCTTACCAAACCCAGGATTAGACAATATTTCAATCCCTAAACATGAAATGATTAAAAATTCAGTTGCAAAGAGTTAATTGAGAAAGTCCAAATTCACTTAGTTCCTCACCATGCGGGTCAATAGTGGTGTCAGAATCCAATAAAGGCTGGCAAATGTGCAAGGATTTCCTTGTATTGAATAAGAGAGCAGTACAAGTGTTTCTTTCTAAGGATTGAAAACTTAACAGTTAAGTTATTTGGTTAGCAACATGTCTCAAAGATGGATTTGAATTGGGATACCATTCACTGCATATAAAAGGAGAAAAGAACTTGAATGACAGCCTAAAAAACTGGGGACTATATGAATGGTTAGCTATGCCATTCAGCTTAACGAACACATCAATAACTTGCTAAAGTCTATTGGATGAGGTATTGAGACCATATTTGGAAACTTGTCATCCTCTATCACGATGATATTAATTTTCAACGAGATATGGGAGGAATACCTACAACATGGTAAAGTTGTTTCAGAGACACCGAGGGAGCAGAAACATTAAGTGAATTCAAAAAAAGTTCATGTGTTATTTACTCTAAAACATATCTTGGGTATTTTGCTGATGCCAATGGGTCACACATTAACTTGGAGAAAATTAAAGTTGTGGTTGATTGGCCACAACTTCAATATCTTGTAGCAGATGAGACAAACTGTTTGTGGAAATTCATTTCGTATATTCAGATATAGCATCCCCATTGAACGTTATCACCAAGTGATATTTGCAATTTATTTGGATTGAGAAAAAATCATACTGCCTCTACAGAAATGAAAAAGAAGATATGCAACACACTTCTGCCAATGTTGCCAAGCTTCCAACAGCCATTGGTAACTGAGGCAAATGTATTGCGTTAATCTGCTAGGTGAGGTGCTCGCTGAACAAAGGACAATTGCATTTGATTTAATTCCAGCAGAAATTCCCCTTCCAGTTGGGGAACAAAATCAAAGCAAAGCGCCCACCTCACCGATGAACCAAAGACCATTGGCTTTCAATAGAATGATTCAATGAGTTACTACATGGTGAAATTCCAGCGGAAAGTCCCCTTCCAGTTGGGGAAGAAGATGAACGCAAACACGCTAAAAAGGAAGAGTTCAAGAACAGACAAACCAATGTGCAAAATGGTCCAAAACTAGGGGAGCCTACCAAATAACCAAAGCAAAGCAAATGGCTTATCTCTATTATTAAAAAAAGCAAGGCAAGAGAAAGATGGTAGATGCAGAATCAGATATAGAGTCGGTTCAGACTTTCTACCTGAGCTTTCTGGCAACCATTGAGACTCAGATGAATTTCTTGAAGATGTCTCGTCCTTGTTCACAAATCCTTCAACATAGCCTGCACATAAATGCCTATTCACCTTCAACATAGCCTGCACATAAATGCCTATTCTTCTCTTGGGAAACTAGCACAAATGTCCCTCTGTTGCTTTGCAAGCTATTCTTATCTTTGGAAACTAGCACAAATGTCCCTGCTCTTATCTTTGTATATATGAGCAGAAATACATGTCATATGGCAGGTTATAGCAAAATCTATCGATGCAGGCGGTGCAAAAGCCTTTCTCGTGAAATGTTAAATTTTGGTCAACCCATGCACGTAACTCTATAACGTAACTCAGGTTAAATTTTGGTCAACGCATGCACGTAATTCTATAACGTAACTCAGGTTTATATAAAATAATAGGGACCCACGATATGCGAGAATCTTATACATGAGAGTTTGTGCCGGTTACATGGATCTCTGTCAATTAATAAGTGAGTTGAGATTAAACTTTACATTTAATCATCATAATTTGTCTTTGTTTAATTATTTTATTTGTTTAATTGTTTTATGTTTTTGTTTTTTCTGTTGGAATTTTTTGATTTAAATGTGTAGGAAATTACAATTTTTAGTATTTAATTTATATTTTTAAATGTAGAAATAAATTTAGTATATTGAAAAATTCATTAAAAATTTAAATTATAAAAAATAACCATTTAAATCTTACTCGATTTTAAACAAATATCACCAAAAAAATACTACCACCAAAAAATACTACGCACAAATTTTATTATTATGAAAAAATTTAAGATTAAGATTAAGATTAGGGCACAAACAAGTAGAGGTTTTTTATCAATTAATTTGAGGGAATTCAAGTTTGAAATATTCCAGTAAAATATATTACACTATTAAATTTTAGCATTAATCATAAATAGTTGTATTTAATCATGATTTAATAAAAAACGTAAAAGAAAAAATTTCATTTTTATCAATAAAATGAAGTTTCTCGTTAATTTTACTTTTATATGTGAGGTTCTGGGGTTGGTTGCTTGAAAATAATATAGTTAATTTTACTTTTATATAAGAGGTTCTATATAAGAGGTTCTAGAGTTGATTGCTTGAATGAACTATCTTAATTTTAGATTTATATAAAAGGTTTTGGAGTTGAATCTTCAATGGGCTAGCTTCATGGTGTGTTTCATGTAATATCCTTTATCATATTAGCATTGACTTTACATTATATACTATTTCCAAATAGAGACAAAATTTTCATAATATTTTTTTTATAAAATATAAATAAACTTGATTTTAGATA
Source organism: Picea abies (assembly GCA_900067695.1). NCBI lineage: Eukaryota > Viridiplantae > Streptophyta > Pinopsida > Pinales > Pinaceae > Picea > Picea abies. The sequence continues at coordinate 5,165 of CBVK0103031144.1, read as the reverse complement.
ATGTTTATTGTATATTATAATACATATATTTTGATTTTAGATAATGTTTATTGTATATTATAATACATATATTTTAATATTTGTTAAAATTTTTATTTAGTATATACATTTACTTAATTTAAAAATAATGTTCATTATTTATAATTAAATATTAAATATTATAATATAAATGTTTTAAATATTTAATGTGAAGTGTATTTAAATTATAATTTTTTTTTTGGACTAGTTTTTGGTTAAGAAAGTGATCATTTTATTAGGATTGATTTTGAAGTTTAAAGATTTTAGGTGAGTTTTGATCTACTTATGTGTACAATCATATGTGTAAAAAACTCTCAACTTTTCACCATTAAATCAATCCTTTTAAATTTTATATATAATATAAATAACATTAAAAATTATAATAAAATATTTTAATATTTATTGTGAAGTATATTTACTTTTTATTATGTAATACAAATGAATACGTATTTATTAGAGAATATCCTTTCTTAAATTATTATGTTTGAGTTTTATTAGAGAATATCCTTTCTTAAATTATTATGATGAGTATTTATTCGAAAATATCTTTTTTTTTTACATTATTATGTTATTGTGGGTTATATATCACACTACTTTATAATACAAAAGTTATATGGATAAGTCTATATAGTGTAATTAAATTATGTTAGTATTAATTATTAAAAATAGTTACATTTTTTATAATTTCATATTATTTTATGAAAAAAAAAATAACAATTATTATATATGTATTTATTATTGGCTGTATTATATAGTTAAATGTAATTTAAAAAAAAATGTTTACATGTAATTATATATATTTAAAATTTTAATAAATATATCTTTTATTTAAAATTTACATATAATAATAATAATAATCTAATTTACATATTCTACTTTCATTTGGATTTGAGCTTTTTACTTCTCAAGAAGAAACATATGTTCTTAACCGTTAAGCTCACTCAAGTTGTACAATAAAGTGGTAATAAATGTGATTAGTTACAATAAAATAGATATCTTCTTTTTCAAATCATGCATAATCTTAAGGAATCTTATCCAACTCCTAAAACCCTAGATATCTTCTTTTTCAAATCATGCATAATCTTAAGGAACCCTATCCAACTCCTAAAACCCTAAGCCCTACTATGACTACTTAATCTATGCCCTCTAGGCCTCATGGCCATGGCCACAATGTTAGGAAGAGGCTCTGATCTTTCTCATGCCTTTGATTTAGATGCATATGTGAAATATCTGCCATCTCGGTTTACTCTGGCTCTTGCTAAGAGAGTTTTGATTGGGAAATTCACAAGTATATGGCCTTCCCCTCAATCAATGGAGAATTGGGTTCAAAGGAATTGGGTGGCACTCATCAAAGGGAAACTAACTCACTATTTATGTGGTAGAGGCTTATATGCCTTTCTCTTTGAACTCAAGGAAGATGAAGACCTGATTTTTCACAGTGGCCCATATTTTTTGGGTACCCGTGTAATGTATCTCAATTGTTGGTTCCCTGATTTTGATCCAAATTTGGATGTTCCTTCCATTGTACCTATTTGGGTATGCATGCCCCATTTTTCTCTTCATTGTTGGGGTGAAGGCGAACTTAGAAGCATTGGAAACACTTTGGGGAAGTACATCAATAAATTTGAGCTCAAAGCTAGCATGCTTGCCTGTGGCCACATATCTGTAGAGGTAAATTTGGAAAATGGTCTCCTTGAAGCCATCCTCCTTTCAATGGATAACTGGACGCATGTCCAATGGTTGGATTATGAACAATTGTCGTTCAAACATAAAATTTGTTGTGAGTGTGGACATTTTGCTAAGGAGTACAAGAGGAGTTAGGTTCAAACCCCATCAACACCTGACCAATGCGATTTATGGCAATTTGTTGAGAAGAAAATGCATCCCTCTCAGGGGATAGTCTCATTTTCAACACCCTCATCTTCTAAGCAACTAGTTGTGACTAATACGATGAAGGGAGCGACTGGTTCAAGATATGAAACAATCTCTTAAACCAAGGTTGGGAAACAAGGAGTCATGACATCAAGCCAACCTATCATAGAAAATATGTATAAGATTCTAGTGAGGGAGATAAAAGAGAATTTGGATGAAGCTTGTATAATTCTACAAGAACGTGATGAACTGTTTCTTTCCCCACAAACATTCCAACCCTTTTCCCTTCCAAAGAGCTAGGAACAACATTTTTGAAATTTGGAGGAAGATATTGTCATAGATAGGTAAGAAGAAATTAACCATGCCACGGAGAAAATACCTACCTAGGAAAGTGGGGTTTTAACTAGGTAGAATTCCAAATAACATAGGAGGAAGAGAATGAAGAGGAGAGGTCGTTAAAGAAGGTGGGAAGGAAACTGACAAAAAAGGGAGAGGAAACAACAAACAAATAAAAAGCAATGGGTATTCAAACGAAAATTGAGAACACACTTGGTACAGGAGGCATGTCCCAAGTCATTAGAATTCTAAGGATCTAAGCACCTCCGAAAACCCTAGGAGGTGGTTCCAAAACACCTAATCTTAAGTAATGATTGTGGTCTCTTGGAACTATAGAGGACTTGGAAGAAAAATAAAAGTAGAAGCCCTTAGAGATTTAATTAGGGTTGAAAAACCAATAGTGTTCCTCATCCATGAGACAAAGTTGGTAGAGCTAGAAGCATTAGACTTTGGAAGGAAGCAACATAATAATGTGAAGGAATCACTATTAGTGCTAGAGGAGCATCTAGAGGAATGTGTACCCTTTGGGATGCCTCCCAAGTGGTGTTGGAATTCTCACATCACTCTTAGCATTGTTTTTTGACACATATTTTGCATGTCACCAGTTTTTTTCTTCAATCTTTTTAATGTTTACATGTGTGTTCATTATTTAGAAAAGATAGGATGTTGGGAATCTTTGCAAGTCCAAAAAGAAAATTCTTACACTATAAATAATGTAGTAGATGGGGACTTTAATACAATTCTCCGAAACAAATAAAACATAGGAGGAAGAATAATAAGAGATGCTACGTGAGAGAGAATGGAATATTTTATAGATGATTGGGGTCTGGTTGATTTTAAACCTGCAAGGATGAAATATACTTGGAACAACATAAGTGTAGGGATAGGGTTTATAGTAGCTAGATTGGATCGTTTTGTAATTTATAGTGACTTCTTCTTGGGAGATCATATTATATCTTCAAAGATTGTACCCTCCAATATCTTGGATCATAAGTCGATTGTGCTTACTCTTGAGCCAACTCAAAACTATGGTCCTGTTCCTTTTCAATTTAACCCTATATGGTTTCAAGATACATCTGTTTTGGATATTATTTTAGCTACTTGGAGTCAACCTATCACAATATCTCTTTCTTTCATTTGGGAAGCAAAGCTCGAGGTAGTTAAACAAGCACTTAAGAGCTGAGTAAAGTTATCCCATATCCCTCTAGATTAGGAAATGAAAAATTTCTAGAATTAGTTGGGAGCATTGCAAAGTGATACGGAAACAAACACAAATTCTATTAGAGGAAAGAGATCGATATAAGAAGTTACATGGAGACTTTAGAAAAGAGGAAGATGTTATTTTCTTGAAACCCAACAATAAATTTTTTTATGCCAATAATTTAACAACTCAAAATTTAATCTATTGCTGATATAAATTCTGTAAACTATGCATAAAATTTACAATTGAGTTTTAACCATCAAAAATGCATAGCGGAATCATAAACAACATACATTTGAACAAAGATATTTTTGGGCAATGCCCCTGGAAAAAAACCCGAAGGGAAAACCAGTAAGTGAGGATTTTATTGGCTTCAGAGGAAGAAAAAATTACAACAGCTAATTCAGAAATTTCTTACAGCCCAACAAAAACGGCCTGCTTTTTCGGCCCTACTTTTCGGCTGCTTTTTCGGCCCCACTTTTTCGACCCATATTTTTCGGCTCATCTTTTTTCAGCCCCACTTTTTTGGCCCACTTTTTTCGGCCTTGCTTTTTTGGCCCTAAAAAATCGGTCATGCTTTTTTGGACCCAAAAAATCGTCCTGCTTTTTCGGACCCAAAAAATCGTCCTTTCCTCCAGCTGCAAATTTGCCCTCTTCCTCAGCCAAATTGCCCTCTTCCTCTCAGCTCAATGTGTCTCTCACACCCTCACACTCTTTGTGAGTCTCTCACATTGTGTATGTGACATTTAATCTATTGCTGATATAAATTCTGTAAACTATGCATAAAATTTACAGCTACGTTTTAACCATTAAAAATGCACAATGGAATCATAAACAACACACACATTTTAACAAAGATATTTTCGGGCAATTCCCCTAGAAAAACCCCAAAGGGAAAACGAGTGAATGAGAATATTTTAGTGGCTTAAGAGGAAGAAAATAATTACAACAACTAATTCAAAAATTTCTTATAGCCTAGTAAACTCAGCTTGTTCGACCCAACTTTTTCATCCATGTTTTTTCGCCTGCTTTTTCGACACTAATTTTTTGGGCCCTGCTTTTTGGGCCTATCTTTTTCCGGCACAGATTTTTCAGCCTAGCCTTTTTTGGCCTTGTTTTTTCCGCACAACATTTTCGACCCTTCTTTTTCGGCCCAGCTTTTTTGGCACTACTTTTTTGGCCCAACTTTTTCCGTCCTTGCTTTTTCAGCCCAACTACTTTTTCGGCCATGAAAAATCTTTCCACCAACTGCAAATTCACCCTCTTCCTCTCCTTTTTTGGCCCAACTTTTTCCGTCCTTGCTTTTTCAGCCCAACTACTTTTTCGGCCATGAAAAATCTTTCCACCAACTGCAAATTCACCCTCTTCCTCTCGGATCAATGTGTGACTCTCACTATCCTTAGATATTCTTTTATAATCTCTGAATGATCAAATCCCTAACCCTAATATCTCAACGGTCAAGATTAGATATTTCCTTCTCAAGATTGACAGTTGTGACTTAATCTCTCGTTGAGATGACTTAAATCACTCAAATTTATAAAAATTCACTTTAGTCATTGAATAAAATCCACATTAGATTTATAAATGCAATTATAAAGTTAAAGATATAGAGAGCGTTGCTCAGACACCTTTACATGCTAGGCACTGCCAATGCAAAAGTACATGTCAGAGCTACCCCAAAAACTAAGACTCCCTCTTAGCGAGGAAGGTACTTATGGAACCTCCACCTGGATCTGTC
>CBVK0103031136.1:0-12709 GCA_900067695.1 Picea abies | reverse complement strand
TGTGCCTTATGAACTACCCATTTAGAGCTCCCTTGACTAATACTCATGAATATGGGTCATATATTAATGACTTACACTACGCAGTTAATCCCGAAAATAATATCTAATATATGAACATGTGAAAGTAAAGGAAAAAACTGGGTACGAAGAACGATACCATTTTCTTGTCGTTGTCCGAGTTTCCATCTTTTAGATGGAGAATGTGTTGTGAGCCAACTTTTCTCGCGAGTGTGACAACTGCACCAATGGTTTCGATTGGGTAAATGTCGTTGCTCTCTACAAACTGGTTGATTGTTGTGTCCGATACAAAATGATATTCTGAGCAAACTGTGGGAAATTTTTCCACAACACTTGTTTCATTGAGCGATATAATCCGATAACAATCACCACGGTCATATATTGTTTTCAATAATATATTGAAATTTGTAATGGATATCCCATTACATGGCAAGATATTTTCTGCATGTTTGTGGACAAGTTGTGTAGGGATAGTTAGTGTGACTATCATTGTAATACCCCAAGGTCGAGCCCTTGCTAAATTGTAATGCTGTTTATTAGGCTGGTGAGCTGGATGCCAAGGTCATGAGCCTGATTTTTGTATATGTAATTATGAAGATCATTAATAAAAATATAAACACTACTGCATGTAGACCAACCACGAAGAATATTTATGGGGGACTAATCTCCATTAGATAGGGCAAGAGAGGGGGCTAAGTGTCTAGGCCTAGGGGCTAAGCTATGGGGCTTACCTCTAAAAGGATAATATTTTATTATTATTTCCTTTAGACTAAGGTGGGCATGATCAGACTTATCCTAATTTCTGAGAAAGGGGACATATGCTAAGTGGAGCACATGCAGCTCCAAGAAGACAAGTGTCGACCCGGGTTAATGCAGTTACAACTAAAGTGTCAACTCGTATTGGGGGTCTTGCCATTCTACCATTCTACCATTCTACGGTTTTGCCATTTTGTCGTTCTGCCATTCTGTCGTTTTTCCATTCTTCGCCCGAGTTTGCTGTCCATCTTCCGTCTGAACCAGAGACCTCCATCATCGACTTGGGTGTTTTGTTCTTTGGTCACACATACTAAACCCAAGAGAGAACCGTGGAATGATCCACGTATCCTATGAGGTCCGATGCCCATTCTTCCATCCTCCGTCTGTACTCGTTTTGCCTCTATGTTGGACCTTTGTACAACCACACATTCTGAAAGCCAAAACTTTGAAGTTGACTTATGTATTCTTGTGAACCCAGCCTATCCACTCTTGCAGAGCCGAGTTCGTACCTGAACCATTTTTGGGTTTCTTCCATCAGTTGCCTGAGCTGTGTTGTCTCTTAGCGTATGGTCATTTCCATTTTCGGGTCCATAACCAATTCCTATTGCTTTCGTCACTCAGATGTTAGCTGAATGATGTTGCAATATTTCTTAGGAGATGAATTGAAGAAGTAGGTTTTCAGGCCTGTGAGAAACTCTCCCAGGTGAGAAAGTTTGTTGGGAAGTGAGTTCTCCTGGAAGGGAGTCTCGTAGCAGCTACAGTATTCTGAGACTTCTGGTCCAACCTGTTGTTGAAGCCCAAGGTAAGGGAGGTGTACTAGCCGATGGAATTGTATTAGTGAAGGTGTATCCTCCTGGGGTGGAGAAGGAGTGTGGGGAATGAGGGTCTGTGGTTTGTGGGCGTAAGTGGCTCCCGGGATAAAAGATCCTTCCTATTTCTTTGTGAAACTTCCTTTTTGTCCTTGCCAAGCCTAGAATTCCCTTGCCTAGTGGATTTTAGTCCCAGCTCAGGGGTGACCTACTGCTGAGTGTGATGAACAATGTAGTCTAAGGCTGGGAGGTTCATGGAAGGTCTGTACACAGTTGGTGGAATTACTTCAGCTAAAAGATAAGTATAATTTATGTGCTTAATTATGTATTTTATGCATGTTTTGTGATGCTTGAATGTTATCATGTATTCCGTCGCGTATATGAATTACTATTAGTTCCATTGATTCCGTACGATAACAATATTTTTGTGTTTATTGTGATTTAGTTTTTTAAATTCATTAAAATACATATATATTATATAAGTGTAAATTCCGCATGGTAGCATTACTCGGTCTTTGGAGGGTCAGGGATGTTACAATATGGTCATTACCTAATATCTGGAGGGTTGGGGGTGTTATAATATGGTATCAGAGCATGGTTACAACACCGAGCCTCGATGGGCCATTTTAGTGGAAGTTGAAGCAAGAGTTTCGGAAGGATTTGTTGTCGAAATGGACAAAACTCAAGTTCTAACCCAAGGTTTCAACGCGGAGCCTGGATGGGCTGGGTAAGTGGTCATTGGACTCAAGGTTCAAGTGGAAATTGTGTCTGGAGGAACCAATTTTGAACCTTATAACGTTCCTGAGTGCTAAGAGGTTACCTTGGCTGTGTTAAGAATCTCAGGAGGAGTAGCGGTATCGTAAAACCATGACATAAGTGGTGTTGGACCGCAAAATAATGTGAACCGTAGGATCTGTTCAGAAGAAAAGTGAAAACCCTTACGATCGTCATATCTGGAGAGGTTGTAGAAGGGTTAACTTGGAAGCCCTTTGTATTTCGTGACTTCGGTGAAGTTGATGTAAAATAAGAGAAATCCCAAAGCCCGAAGCTCTGAAGCCCCGAAGTGGATCTACATTGTAGATTTGGGGAGAAGAGCTCGATTGTTGGATCAACCAATGTCGAAAGGTCAAACACAGTGGTGAAGGGAGAAAGCTTCCAAATCTCCGAAGTTTGAAGTTAATCCAGACCGTACGTCAAGAGGAACATGTGTCAGCAGATTGGTTTGTTTGTGATTTCAACGTTCGGGAGAATTAGTGTGTGTTAAGGAGAGAACTCCCGAAGCCCAAAGTTTTGAAGTCCCCAAGAGCCAAAGTAGTGGGTCATGATGACGCCACTTGGATGAGCATGGACACATGGGATGTGTGCCATGTGTTAATGAGTTTTGAACTGTGGAAGGTTGAAATTCCATATGTAATGTGACGTGTGACACCCATCTGATTGGGCCATGAGTCAGCCGCTAGTATTCTGCCATGTGGCACTTCGTATGAGCAAGGTTAGTGGGATTGAGGTTAGGTAACGTAGTTAAATTTTGGAGTACCCACAGTGGTGTTGATCACGATACATCAATATCAACAACCATAAGGAATTTCGGGGACCCAAGTTCCACGGAAGTTAATTATCCAAGGTGGTCCCGCAATCCAAACCACGATTTCACCGAGGGGTACATGTCAGTGTCAAAATAATTGTGGGATGAAAGGTAGGTTACTCCAAACCACCATTGCGTGCCCACGCAATTGGAAGAGCGCTTTGTGATGTGACATAATGACATCACCAAAGGTGATTGGGAATGTTCAGAGGTTAACAGTTCATATGTATGAATGTGATATCCTTTGAAGCTCCAAAGTCCCGAAGACCCGAAGTCCTGGAACTCAGACACCCGAGGTTCCATAGTGAGTGTCCGTCGTCGGATGCTTAGTAGACATGGACAGTTGATCCACCCTACTTCGCAAGTTTGGTAACTCAGAACTCTATGTGATTGTTGTGTTGTGCTTTGAAGCCTTCCGAAGCCGAAGACCTGAGTAAGAACCTAGTGATATAGCGCTTATTCATGGCCTGTGATCGCATGGGTTGGGTACTGAGAGAAAGGGGCTAGTGCCCGATTATTACAGAGTAGAGACGAGCTCAGAAAGAAAATGAAATTTGAATGTTTTCTTAAATCAGATTGGTTTATGAATGTTGTGGAAATTGTTAAGTAATGATGGCCTAATAAATTTTGGTTGACTGCACATTGTGTTTGCAAAGTTCAACGAGTGTCAGGACTGTAACGAATTTCCACAGAGTGTAGAGAAATGGAGGAGGCACATAATGCTTCCAATTCAGAGAATGAAGTAAAAGAAATGGATGTCCATTTGGGAGTGGAAGGATCGAACTCCAATGGGCACATAGAGGAGATGGACAAGGAAGGGCATATGATGGAAATCATTGAATGATTGTAGAAATATGCATAGGCTCACCAAGATGATAACATAAAGCTCATGAAAGCCAGGGATCAACAAGGGGAATTCAACTTGAAGTTGATGCGAAGCCTGGAAAGAACTGAGAAAAAGTTGGATAAAGAGAGTGACTCGAGAAAAATAGGGAGTCACAAGAACCCTGAGAGGAAAATAAGATCAATAAGCATTAGCAGACATCCTCATCACTCACCGAAATATTCCAATAAGGAGGCACATATTAGTTCAAGCCCATCTCCTACTGGGCATGAGGAAATATTTCCAACTGTAGAACTATTCTTCTCATGTAGAGGGAAGAATTTCCATTTACCAACTTAAAGGAAAGACATCCATATGGTGGGAGAATCTTGTGCAAGTACAACATGTCAGAGAGAAGAATGTTACTTGGAGGGAGTTCAAGAAGCATTTTGAAAGGAAGTACTTAACTAAGAGATACTATGACAAAAATATAAAAGAATTCTTTGAACTCAAGCTAGGAAGAATGATCATTGATGAATATGAACAAAGATTTTTGGAATTGTTGAAGTATGTTCCTTTCATCAAGGACGAGACTTTCAAAATTCAAAGGTATCTGAATGGAATGCCATCTTCCATCAGTGACAAGATCCAATATGATGACCCAAAAACAATGGAAGAAACTATAAGGAGAGAAAAATGATTATATGATCAGCAAAAAGAAAATCCTACTTTCCAAAAAGCTTGGGAAGACAAGAGGAAGTTTAAGAGGGAGCAGAGGAAAAATGGAATCAAACCACTCTTTTTTAGGAATATCCCTCAAGGACAACCAAGTTTTAGAGAGCCTAGGAAGGCTGAAGTGGGTGGAAAAATTCCAAGACAACCACCTATGGAATGTTGGGGCTGTAAAGGAAATCATAGGTATAGAGATTACCCCCACATAAATGACAAAGTGAGAACTGTCCACAATGTTCAACAGACAGAAACAATGGACGACATGGGCATAAGTGTACCAAGGATCTAAGTAACCATGGACAATAAACAAGAAGAATATCAGTCACACATGATTGAAGTGGAAGGTATGATCAACAACCATGCCTTTACTATTTTAATTGATTCAGGGGATAGTCATAGTTATGTAGATCTTAGAGTGGTGGAAAGTTTGCAATTGTCGAGAAGCAAACATGGAAAATCTTGGTTAGTGCAGCTGGCTACAAGAACCAAGAGAAATGTTACGAAATTGGTTAAGTCCTATCTAGTGGACATGAATGGACTGAACACAAGGGATGAATTGAACATTCTGCCTTTAGGTTCCTATGACTATCTAATTGGGATGGATTGGTTGGACCAACACCATGCCATCCTAGATTGTCGTAACAAGGAATTCACTTTCCTGGATGGGGAAGGGAATCAGAAAACAGTCCAAGGAATTCCCAGAGCAGTTGTTTTCAGGGAAATATCAACAATGCAGCTGAATAAGTGCTACAAAAAAGGTTGTCAATTATTTGCAGCCCACATGGAGGAAGCATCTAAGGATCGAGTATCAAATATTGAAGACCATGCAGTACTTAAGGAGTTTGAAGATGTATTCCAGGAGATACCAGGACTACCCATGAAAAGATATATTGACTTCTCTGTAAGCCTGATTCCTAGAGTAGATCTCGTGTCAAAAAATCCTTACAGAATGAGTACATCAGAACTGAAGGAACTGCAATTGTAGCTTGAAGAGCTTCTGAAGAAGGGGTATATATGCCCAAGTGTGTCACCTTGGGGTGCCCCGGTCCTATTCGTGAAGAAGAAGGATGGGACATTGAGATTGTGTATCAATTTCAGACAATTGAACAAAGTGATTGTTAAGAACAAGTATCCTCTACCGATAATTGATGATCTCTTTTATCAGTAGAAGGATGCCAAGATATTTTCAAAGATAGATCTCATGTTAGGGTATCACCAGGTAAGAATAAAGGATAAAGACATCAGCAACGACACCTTCAGAACAAGGTATGGCCATTATGAATTCACAATGGTGCCATTTGGGTTGTCGAATGCCCCTGCTGTTTTTATGTGCCTAATGAATGGTGTGTTCATGGAATATCTAGACAGGTTTGTCATAGTATTTTTGGATGACATCCTAGTGTATTCCATGTCAGAGGAAGAGCATGAACATTATCTGAAGATGGTTTTGCAGGTGCTAAGAGAGAACCAACTATATGCCAAACTGAGCAAGTGCTCATTTGATCAAAATAAGATCCATTACTTGGGACATATCATTTCAAAGGATGGGATAGAGGTGGATCCTGAGAAGATAGAAGCCATCATAGAATGGTCAGCGCCAAAGAATGTGACAGAAGTTAGATCCTTTATGGGTCTAGCTAGCTACTACAGAAGGTTCATTACATGATTCTCAAGTATAAATCACCCCATCACTTCCCTGCAGAGGAAGGAGAAGAAATTTCAATGGACAGAAGAATGTGAGAGAAGATTCCAACGATTGAAGCAACTGTTAACTAGTGCTCCAATCCTGAGGATTGCAGATCTGAATGAAGATTTTGTAGTATGTACAAACACATGCAAAGAAGGAATGGGAGGAGTCCTAATCCAGAATGGATTTGTAATATGTTATGAGTCCAGGAAGATGAAAGAGAATGAAAATAACTATGCCACTCATTATTTAGAGTTGGCAGCCATTGTTCATGCTCTGAAGAAATGGAGGAATTACCTCATGGGAAGGAGGTTTGAACTGAGGATAGACCATAACAGTCTGAAGTATTTGTTTGATCAACCAACCTTAAATGCTAGGTAGAGTAGATGGTTAGAATTCCTTTGTGAGTACGACTTTGATATCAAGCATATCAAAGGAAAGGACAAAAAAGTGGCTGAAGCACTCAGCAGGAGAGTGCATGAACTACATGCTACAACCATTAGCATCTACCAAACTGACATTAAAAGCCGAATTTTGGAAGCTGCAAATGCAGATTTGCAATACATGGAGTTGTTAACAAATCTACAACAAGGTGAGATGCCACAGAAAGTGGAAGATTATAAGTTGGGAGCTGATGGAACACTCATGTACAAAAACATAGTTTATGTACCCAATGTCCTGGAGTTGAAACTTATGATTCTAAAAGAAATGCATAATGTGCCTTATGCTAGACACCCTGGATATAAGAAAACTGTGGCAGCAGTAAAAAACCATTACTTTTGGCCAGGTATGAAGAAAGAGATTACATAATACATCGCCAGATGTATGGAGTGCCAGAAGGTTAAAGCTCAGCACAGGCACCCAAAAGGGTTGCTACATCCTTTACCCATCCTTGAGTGGAAGTGGGAAGTAGTGACAATGGATTTCATCACAGGATTGCCTAGAACATGCAAGCAACATGATTCAATCATGGTGGTGGTGGACAAGCTTACGAAAGCTGCCCATTTTATTCCATTGAAGACTACTCACAAGGCACCTAACTTTGCCAATATATTTATGAGGGAAATAGCATGATTGCAGGGTGTTCCCAAGACAATTGTGTCTAGCAGAGACCCAAAATTCACCTCAAAATTATGGAAAGGGTTATTCAAAGGGTTCAGAATGAATTTAAACTTTAGCATTGCTTATCATCCTAAGTCCAATGGGAAGACAGAGAGGGTGAACCAAGTGATAGAAGACATGTTAAGGATATATGTGATGGACAAACCATTTAAATGGGAATACTACGTACACTTGGTAGAATTCACCTACAACAATGGGTATCAAGCATCACTGAAGATGAGCCTGTTTGAAGCACTTTACGACAGAAAGTGAAGCACTCCAGTAAGCTGGGATAACCTAGCTGATAGAGAAATAGTTGGAGCAGAATTGCTCAAGGAAATGGAAGAGAAAATGCTGAAGATTAAAAAGAATTTGAAAGATGCCCAACATAGGAAGAAGAGTTATGCTGATAAGAACATGATCCACAGGGATTTTAAAGTGGGTGATCATGTTTTTCTAAAAGTGAAAGCCAATATAAGCTCCCTGAGGTTGGAAAACTATTCAAAGTTGGTAGCCAAATTTTGTGGACCATTTGAAATCCTAGAAAGGATTGGACCAGTTGCATATATACTTGGATTTCCTACATCCATGACTGTACATAATGTGTTTCATATTTCATTGCTTAAGAAATATATACTTGATGCTAATCATGTAATCGATTGGAATGTGATTCAGGTGGAGCAAGAAGACGTCTTGCACGTGCATCCGGTGCGTATACTAGACTGGAAAAGAAAGAAGCTCCGGAATTGAGCCATAGGGCTTGTAAAAGTCCAGTGGACCTGGTACGGTCCTGAGGACGCAACATGGGAGCATGAAGATGTTATGCAGGCATAGTAACCACATATTTTTTAATATTTTGGAAATCTTGCTGTTGTTTTGTAAATAAGTTGCACCGAGGACAATGCAAAAATAAGGGGAGGGGATTGTAATACCCCAAGTCCAAGCCCCTACTGAATTGTAATGTTGTTTATTAGGTTGGTGAGCCAGATGCCAAGGCCAGGAGCCTGATTTTTGTATATGTAATTATGCAGATCATTAATAAAAATATAAACATTGCTGCATGTAGACCGACTATGAAGAAGATTTATGGGGGACTAAGCTCCATTAGATAGGGCAAGGGAGGGGGCTAAGTGTCTAGGCCTAGGGGCTAAGCTAGGGGGCTTACCTCTAAAAGGATAATGTTTTATTACTATTTCCTTTAGACTAAGGTGGGCATGATCAAGGTTATCCTAATTTCTGAGAAAGGGGACATAGGCTCAGTGGAGTGCATGCAGATCTAGGAAGACAAGTGTCGACCTGGGTGCATGCAGTTAAAACTAAAGCGTTAGCTCGTGTTGGGGTTTTTTCCATTCCGCCATTCTGTGATTTTTCCATTCTGTTGTTCTATCGTTCTGCCATTCTCCGTCCGAGTTCGCTGGCCATCCTCCATCTGAACCAGAGACCTCCGTCATCAACCTAGGCATTTTGTTCTCTGGTCATGCATCCTGAACCCAGGAGAGAACTGTGGACTGATCTGCGTCTCTTGTGAGGTTCGATGCCCATTCTTCCATCCTTCGTCTGTACCCATTTTGCCTCTGCATTGGACCTCTGTATAACCACACATTCTAAAATCCATAACTATGAAGCTGACTTGTGTATTCTCATGAACCCATCCTATCCTCTCTTATAGAGCTGAGTCCATACTTGAACTGTTTTTGGGTTCCTTCCATCTATTTCTTGAGATGTGCTATGTCTTAGTGTATGGTCGTTGCCATTTTCAGGTCCATAACCAATTCTTGTTGCTGTCATCACCCAGATGTTAGCTGAATGCTGTTACAATATTGCTTAGGAGTTGAATTGAAGAAGTAGGTTTCCAGGCCTGTGATCAACTCTCCCAGGTGAGAGAGTTTGCTGGGAAGTGAGTTCTCCTGGAAGGGAGTCCCATAACAACTACAATACTCTGAGACTTCTGGTCTAGCCTATTGCTGAAGCCCAAGGTAAGGGAGGTGTACTGGCTGATGGACTTGTATTAGTGAAGGTGTATCCTACTGGGGTGGAACTCCTGGGATAAAAGATCCTTCCTGTTGCTTTGTGCAACTTCCTTGTTGTTTGTGCAACTTCCTTGTTGTCCTTTCCTGGTGGATCTTAGTCCCAGCTCGGGGGTGACCTACTTCTGAGGGTGATGAGAAGCACGGTCTAAGGCTAGGAGGTTCGTGGAAGGTTTTCATGCAGTTGGCAGAATTACTTCAGCTAAAAGATAAGTATCATTTCTGTGCTTAATTATGTATTTTATGCATGTTTTGTGATGCTTGAATGTTATCATGTATTCCATCACGCATATGAATTACTGTTAGTTCCATTGAGTTCGTACGATAGTAGTATTTTTGTGTTTATTGTGATTAAGTGTTTTAAATTCATTGAAATTTATATATATTATATAAGTGTAAATTCCACGTGGTAGCATTACCCGGTCTCTGGAGGGTCGGGGATGTTACAATATGGTCATTACTTGGTCTCTAGAGGGCCAGGGGTGTTACATTCATCATGGCTTCATTTTTTGTCATGTCAACAAGCATAATGCATCTAGTTTTTTTTTCCTTGTCTAAGTCGGTGCTATACACGACCATTATGTCTTCGACGAACACTTGTCCAGTTCGACGGCTGTTCAAGCCTTCTATCGATAGTATATTGGGTGGTATAAGTTTATACCTGGTGACATTTTTTGAACAAAAAAAGTAATGTGAATGGTAGTTTTGTATCATTTGTTTTTGCATAAATGTACAAGTAGATGCACAATTAGGATGAAATATACATGTTAGATTTTTGTAACCATACCTATTAATCTGCGGAGCTTGCACTATGTTGGACATTTCACTTGTACTTGTTGATACTTCTTGTGAATTGAAAAGCATGTGTTGTAGATGACATCAACATATTTATCATGGCATAGAGGAATAAATAACTAAGGACATTTGTTTGCTAAACATAACAAGAGCATAATTTATGAATCTTTACCTTTGGCCTTGTTCTTCTGTTGATGTTTGTGATGATTGACTACTCATGCCCATGTCACTTGTCCAAAATTTTCTTATGCAAACATGTGTACATTGAACATGAAAACAACTAAATATGCATATGCATTGTACATTAAGCACATGCATTGTGTTTGATTTACTATCATTATTGGTATACCTTTTGGAAATTTGTACTTGTTGTGGCATATAAGACTTCATCCTCTTGTCCAATTAGTCTGTTTTTTTCAATGTATCAATGCAAAAAATACAATGGACATGAAGGTAAGTTGGTATGTAGGAAGACATGTAAGAAAAAAATACGATTCTATTTATTTCAATGTAGCATAAAAAAAATACAGTTGACATGAAGATAAGTTAATATGTAGGAATATATGTAGTATATACATATAATAAATTAGGTGAAAAGCAGTAGAATAAATATACAAACAATAAATGAAATACAAAACAATGGAATATGAAATAAGGGTAGAAGCATGCACCTTTGTATGTCTTCTTCTACATTTTTGTTTAAGAGTCCTTCATCTTGTCTAGTAATTCTGTTTGTTTCAATGTGGGAACACACAAAATACAATGAACACGAATGTGAGTTGGTATGTAAGGAAAAATAAGTAATATGTACATACAGTAAATGAGAATCAAAGGAATAGAGTAAAATATAGAGTTAGAAGAATGCACCTTTTTTTTCTTCTTGATCAATGGTTGTGGTTATATAGAATTTTTTCCGGCCAAAATCTATTACAAACCAGAAAATATTAAGAAGTTGGATGATCCTAGCTGAATGATTTGGTTTTGTGCAACAAAGTCTGAATGATTTGGTTTTGTGCAACAAAGTATCCAGATATGCTTTGAGACATGGAAATATGATTTTGTAATATGCTTGATGTATATTTCATAATTCAAGTACAAGACAAATTGTATCATGGTCAGACCAATCTGTGTCTAAGATAAAGAGGGTGTATTGTGAAATGGGCACATTTGACCATACATGGTCAATAAGTGTGTTTTGTACATGGTTTATCTTATCCAAAAGAAAGCGGAGGTTGTAATTGCACATGTAGTTTTCCAATTCTTTTGATATGGCACTATTTTGTAGCATGTCAACATTGAAGTCTCCTAGAATGATAATGGTTTCATTCATATGTAAATAATGTAATGCATTTGAAACAACATTCACTATGTTCGGAAATGTTGCATGTAGAGCGACATAGAGATTCAATATTGCAATTTACGATTCACGGAAAATTACTCTTGCTAGCACCATATCAACATTTTTTTCTTCGAAATGTATATGATCCAAAATTGTTATATGTTTTTTTCACTAATATCATCACTCCATGCGTAATGTAACTTGATATGCAATTGTGATTTGTAAATTGCTTGTTTTGCATGCATAATGTCATGTATGTTCCTTTAAAGCACAAAATATCGGATTGCATTGTGTCATAGTCATTGAGTATGTTATTCACATGTGCATTTAAGTTGCATGTTTTTAAGTGAGAGAATTGATACATCTGAGTTTGTTTGTATGGATTGGTAATCATATTGCAGATGCCATTTTTCACTAGTCTGAAGGCGTTGCATCTCAATATCAGCTTTATGTTTGACTTTGACGTTATATTTTGTAAGAGATCTTAGCAAATACAAGGAGTCTATATTTCTGAAACGGGACAAAGTTGTGTATACAAGTTCATGTATTCATATTCCAACAGGGTCGAAGGAAACACTATCAAGTGTTATCCCTTGTGATCTGTGGATTGTATGTGCACATGCAAGTTGAATTGGAAACTGTTTTTGAATCTTCAGTTGACCTGTCTTTGCCGATGTTGATATTGGTTTTGATATTCACAATATAGGTGTCCATTTACGCAAAGTGTTTGAATTATATAGATAAACTAACTTGTTGGCTTGTCGGTTCCCAATATGCGGGTCATGGAATTTAATCCACAGGACATCAACTTTTTCTGTTTTGGTATAAGCTTTGAATATTCCATCTGCACCATTCACCAAGCCATACTATGAATCATAGTTGTGGGAATATATTTCAACTAGCATGTCTAATTTCAGGACAAGTTGCAAAGGGAAAGTCCATGTATGTTGATGAAAGGGTACATTTCCATGGTTGTCTTCTTCCAGGTCAATTGAATTGATGATGATATCATTGCCAGGCATGAGCGATAGCATATA
>CBVK0103031117.1:0-13025 GCA_900067695.1 Picea abies | reverse complement strand
TTTTATGAGGGAAATGTATTGCAGCTATGTATTATTGTGAATATTGTATTATGAGAGAGGAGACTGTGACATAAAGAAGATGAAGTTACATCGGGTGTGATGTAGGTTGTTTCCATTCATTTTTCTAGATAATAATAAAGGAAGGACCTGCCGATTTCTCTAGTGGATGTAGCCCACACTGGGTGAACCACGTATATCTATGTCTCTATTGTATTGTGTATCTTCTATTTTTTATTTCCACATTTTATTTTATTTTATTGCTCCATGATACTATTTTTCTAACATGTATGGTCTAGTACAGACCATTGCTTATGTCAAACGATACCAACTGTACTTTCATATGGAACACGAGACATGTCCTCCTCCTCTTCCTCTGTCTTGGGACATTGATCCACAGAAAAATTTACACCAATAGGAATAGGGACCTTGACTAGTTTACATTCCTACATATTAAACATCTGCAATAATGTCTCAACATATTTTATTTTATTTAACCAGAGTTTCCTTTTTTTTCTGATCTCTCCATGCCCAAAATGAAATTTGCGGAACCGAGATCCTTCATGTCAAATTTAGAGGAAAACTGAATTTTACATCCTGGATAATCTCCTTGTTGTTTCCTATGAGAAATATGTCATTCAAATACAAGACCAAATAAATCAAATTATCACCAATTAATTTAAAGCACACAGAGATACTCTTTGCTTCTTGTCAAGCCAAGTCCTAGCATATAAGTATCAATTTTTTTATACCACATCCTTGGTGATTGTTTTAAACCATCCAGAGACTTTTTAATCTTGCATACCATCTCCTTCTTTCCCTTCACAACAAAGAGTTATGGCTGCTTCATATAGATTTCTTCTTCCAGATCCCCATGTAGGAATGTTTTCTTCACATCCATATGTTCTAATTCAAAATCAAATGCAACAACAACAAATAACATAAATCTTATAGATGTTAACTTGGAAACATGAGAAAAAATCTCACCAAAATCAATTCCCTCAACCTGGGAATAACCCTTTTCTACTAACCGAGCTTTGTATTTCTCCACTTTGCCTTCTGCATTCAAATTATTTTTAAATACCCATTTTTTTTCCAATGGGATTTCTTCCCATCGGAAACTCCAATAGATCCCAAGCCTTATTCTTATCCAAGGCTGCCATTTCTTTATCCATGGCCTTTTTCCATAGTTTTCCATCCTATGAATGTTGGCATAGGGGTAAACCCTGGGTTCAACGCTACAACAATGCACCAACAAAACCCTAACTACTGGCCCTTTCGGAAACATCTGCGAAGCAGATGAAGTCTCACCCAAGGTAGGGGTAGGGGTGGTTACAAGACTCCAATGTCTACAACCTTAGTTGGGACACAGATCTATGATTGTAACACCTTAACAGAGCACTTAACGGTTATATTTCATCAGTATTCAACCAATATCTACTTCACAGATAAAACCCTAATTACAGAGCATCATAGTATTCAACCAGATCTACTATATTCAAGCACTAATCACATCCACATAAGCCATATCTAGCATTCATCCATATCATTAAGCACATAGCATCAATACATCTATGTATCATTCATCTATATCAAAGCACTAAGCAAGTAAACACATAAACACATCAATACATCGTACAAAGCATAGAAACACAACATATATGTGGTTCATCCCCACCATGGGGCTACGTCCACCAACTCTTCATATTATTTATTATCTTCTCTTAATATTCTTACATGCACATAGCCTCAAGATCATCTTTGTGGAGGACAGGAGATTTGTGCACTCTCCGCTAGATCCTCCTTCCCTGGGTTACAACACAGAGTCTCTTCCCAATCTCTTACAATTACTTTCACTTAGCTCTGAAAGTCTCATACAGTATGAACGAAGCACTTACAACTTCTCTGATCACATAGATCGATCTATAGAACTTAGCAACATTTACAATCCTTCGATCACATAGATCAAAATCTAGCACTTAGCCCCATTTACAATCCTTTGATCACATAGATCAAAATCTAGCACTTAGCACCATTTACAATCCTTTGATCACATAGATTGAACTCTAGCACTTAGCACCATTTACAATATTTCGATCACATAGATCGAACTACTTTCTACATCGCCTAGCTACTTATTTATACATTACAAAATTGGGCCTAAACATGAGTAAACACATGGGTCGACATTCCCATACCCATTACATAATACCAAAACCCAAAAATCCCTAAAAAGGGGCTGTGATCCCGTGAATCCACTTCATCTTGTGCTCCACCTTCAACAGCCTGTCGAAGTCTTGAAAATAGGTCAAACATGACCAAGGATCCTCAAAACTTGGTGAAGGACCAACAAGCCCCCAACACTCACCTGTGACTCATCCCGAGTCACTCTTGTATGGGTAGCTCTTCTTCAAAATCCTCGATCTTGGCTTGAGCTGGTTCTACTTGTTGTTTTTCGATGACCTCTTGTTAAACGAACTCTTGAATAACAACTTTGTTGACAGGTCCCTCTAGGTGTTGTTTTGCTGTAGTGACGACTTGCTCCTATTTTGCTCCTCGACCTTCGATCTCTGCGAATAGTTGGAAAGCCTCATCCTATATAGGTTGTATCCTCTGTGTCACTTCAATGACTCTTCTCTGAATGGTGTGGACCTACTATTGAGAACTGCCCTACTCTTGGGATTGCTTCATCCTTTCAACAAATGACAGGGGCTTCAACTGCGCCTATATTATTTGTTCTTGCTGCTTTGCCTCCTGGAGCT
Organism: Picea abies; assembly: GCA_900067695.1. Classification (NCBI taxonomy): domain Eukaryota; kingdom Viridiplantae; phylum Streptophyta; class Pinopsida; order Pinales; family Pinaceae; genus Picea; species Picea abies. The sequence goes on along the minus strand of CBVK0103031117.1, from coordinate 10,266 downwards.
GTGACTCCAGTGCTTTCAATTCTGGATTCTTAGTGAGTCGCTCATAAGTATAGGTACTGTGATCACTTAGTTTCTTACATTCCATGGCAAGGGTATTTATTCTCTCAACTGTGCTCCAAGCAATTGCTTCTCTTTGATCCCTCACATCCTGCGGAGTGTTGGTTATTGTGCAGAGCTCTAAGTATGATATTCTTTGTTCTAGTTGTTGGATAAATTCCATGAGATGCTCTAATTGATGCTTGACTCAGTCTTCTGCATTTGGCTCTAATCCTGTCCCAAATTGGAGTGCTCCGTTGACTGTTTATTTCACTTCGAGTTGCTCTGCAAGAAACTGTTATTTTTCTTGCTGAATTTGTGCTTTATCCTCTTCAAACTTTGTCTGGAGAGAAACCTTCTCCTTCTCTGCAACTGAACATTGTTCTATGAGTACTTCTTTCACTTGATTCAAGGCCTGGGTGTCTTGTTCTATTTCTTCTTGTGCGCGACGAAGGTGAGCTTCGATCACATCAGCTAGTCGACAGAGTTGGGATGGCTCATCTCCCAACTCTGGTTCTCCCAATGGCAGGGGCACAGTGGACACTGCACGACTGGACTGAAGGGCCTACTGTACTCCTCAGAGTTTGACCTCAATTATGTCATACATCTCCTTCTGTTTTGCTTCTTGTTTTTGCAATTCCTGCAAGGCATCGTTTACAACTGCGATGATGAAGTCAAAATAATCGACAGTGAGCACAGTCTGCATCTTGGTTAAAGTGGCTTTGGATTTATTTCGAGAAGAGGGTTTCGGGGGTGAAACATTCCTCTTCTTCAAGGGATCAGCCTCATCTCTAGGCGGTGTTACTTCGCCTTGTTTTTGTTCATATTATTTTCCATTTATCTCTTCTACCTTGTCATCACCCCCTCGGTTAGGTGATACTGAAGCAGTCTTTTCTGAGGTGCTTCTTAAGTCATGGACTTTTTCGGTCTTCTTCCTTCTACTAGTTATGGGTGTGTCATGTTATCTGTGAGCGGCCTCTGGGATGTTCAGTTTGGGGTCAAACCTCTCTACAGGGTAAGCGGGGATAAGGAGGCTAGCTGACCAATCCTTAGTGATCTCCTGGAGGTCATCTTTTGTGAGCTTGTAGTACCACTTAAGCTTCTACTTATGTTCATCTACTCGTGAAATAATATAGATGAAGTGCCTATCTGTGTAGAACTTCATGATGGGTTAGAACCTCTGTAGGGTTTTCAGCATCATGCGAGGTTCAGCTTCGATGGCCCTCTTCAGCTGGAGATAATATGTGTGAAAAACTATGCTTGACTGCCACTATTTTCCCATATCTCCCGAGTATAAGAGAGTGGTGAACTTTGCAATGAGCGACTTGAATGACTCAATATTTGGGAAGGTTTCACCTTTCGGCATATCCCAAGAAACAAACACAATGAGGATCAAGAACCAGCTAAAGTGTTCTTGGTGCAAGGCTTGACGGAATAAATAGATAACGAGGCAACAAATCTCTCCAATGGGTGAGAAGCCTTCATTACTGTATTTATGTCCGTTATGGCATAGTCCCAATGGTCTGATGACGATTTGTCTGACCATAAATGTTGTTCTACCTGTTTGGGGTGTTGGTCTAACGATTATATTGTTCTCAATGGATATATTGCTTCACCATGGTGAAGTTCCATGTGACACTGTTCTGATATCCCAATGAAGTTCTAGTTTTGCAAATTTTCCTTCTGTGAAGTTCCCTCTGGAACCTTCTGTAACTTTTTGATCTTGGCTCTCTTCTTACTGATCTTTCTAGCCTTTCTCCCAGTGAGCTTTGTCTTGGTATTCCTCTTTCCACTTTGATTCGTATCTTCTCTTGGCATAGTAACTTCGCACTATTGAGATTATTTCCTAGGATTCAAGGGCAATACTTCTTCTTTATCTGGGGTAAGTGCTTTAGTCTTATGTGAGTCTTATTATGTTCTTGTAATTTCAACATCCAAGTCTCTGGTGTTAAATATCTTCGATCTATTCTTCTGTTCTGCAATCAAGTGTGTGATCCTCCTAGTCATGAAATCTTTCAACTCTAGCTTCTTTGGCTCTATGACTTCTTCTTCTTTCCTTTTGGCCTAATCCCTTTCAATCCAAGGTTTTCCTAGTAACATATAAAATGGGGCGCTATTCTCAATAAATTTAACAACCTCAAATTCTTCCTCTATCAAAGTTCCATGGGTACTCATAGACATCTGGGTGATCTTTCCACATAGGTTTATCAGCTTTCCTCTAAATAGTCCTATTCCTCCCAATGAATGAATCATTGCAGGCTTTCCTAAAGTTTCCCAAGTTCTTTATGTCATAATATTCACCTGTGTTTCTTCATCCAGAACATAGTTAATGTCGAAGTCCCCTATTCTTTCTTCTATGCACTCTTTTTCTTTGAAGATCTCTAATAAGTTGATATGTCGGTGGTCATTCATGGTTTCTTTCATTTGCATTAATACAGTCTTTGATTCTTTCTGGGGCTCTGTCATGGTGTTATTTTCTTGGCCTTTCTCATGGTCTTCTTGTCTCGTATTCATTTTTTCAAGCTTATAAATCATTCTAGGGAAATCTAAAACTTCATGGTCCATGGATTTACAGCAAAGAGAACTAGGTCTTCTACTAGGAGATTCCTTATCCATATGTCTCAGTCTTCTACAACTGTAACAAAGGGTTAATCCTCATTTTCTTTTAAATGATCCTCAACCTTTCCTGTACTGTGCACTAGGATCATAGTAGCTATCCTACAAAAAAGTCCTTCTAGGATCCTGCATCCATTGGTTAGTCCAAGCATTCTTTCTATGCATAGAAATAACATATCTTTCACTATTCTTATCAGATCTATTCATATCAAATATTCTCTCATATAGCTATGCCCTACTTTCAATCTAGGAAAAAAATTATCAATCATACCTAGATTGATACTTTTGAAACAAAATTTCCACTTTCTTACCTTTAACAAAGTACAGAGATTACAGATCTTACCTCTTTCCTTCAGATCAAACTTATTTTCTTAGCATAGAGCTTTACAGATTAAGTATAATACTGTGTACTAGGGGAACAGATCTATGCACGGATATTTCATAGTTTCAGGTCAGATCTTCACACAAAGCTCCTTTTTCCTTAGTTCCTAGCAATCATAGTTTCATTTCCCCATAACAGAACCATTTGTTGGCATAGGGGAAGACTTGGGGTTCAATGCTACAACATCCCACCAACAAAACCCTAACTACTGGACCTTTCGATAACATCTACGAAGCAGATGAAGTCTCACCTGAGGTAGAGGCAGGGGTGGTTATAGGACTCCAGTGTATGCAACCTTAGCTAGGACACAGATCTGCGATTGTAACACCTTAACATAACACTTAGCAGTTATAGTTCATCAGTATTAAACCAGTATCTACTTCATAGATAAAACCCTAATTACAGAGCATCACAATATTCAACCAGATCTACTATATTCAATCACTAAGCACATCCATGTAGGCCATATCTATCATTCATCCATATCATTAAGCACATAACATCAATAGATTTATCTATCATTCATCTATATCAAAGAACTAAGAAATTAAACACATAAACACATCCATACAACGCACAAAGCATAACAACAGAACATGTACGTGGTTCACCCCCACCCTAGGGCTACGCCCACCAACTCTTCATCTTCCTTATTAGCTTCCCTTAATCTTATTACATGCACAGAGCCTCAAGATCAGCTTCGCAGAGGACAGGAGATCTGTGCACTCTCCACTGGATCCTCCTTCCCTGGTTTACAACACATAGTCTCTTCACAATCTCTTACAATTACTTGCACTTAGCTCTGCAAGTCTTATATAGTATGCACGAAGCACTTACAACTTCTTCGATCACATAGATCAATCTCTAGCACTTATCACAATTTACAATCCTTCGATCACATAGATCAAACTCTAGCACTTAGCACCATTTACAATCCTTCGATCACATAGATAGAACTCTAGCACTTAGCACCATTTACAATCCTTCGATCACATAAATCGAACTCTAGCACTTAGCACCATTTACAATCCTTCGATCACATAGATTGAACTGCTTTCTACATCACCTAGATACTTATTTATACATTACAAAATCAGGCCTAAACATGGGTAAACCCATGGCCCAACATTCCCATACCTGTTACATAAGCCCAAAACCAAAAAATCCCTAAAAAGGGGCTGAGATCCCTCGATCTCCACTTATTCTTGTGCTCTGCCTTCAATAGCCTGTTGAAGTCCCGAAAATAAGTCAAACATGACTAAGGATTCTCAAAACTTGGTCAAGGGCCAACAAATCCACTACCTCCCTGACCGTTCTAGGATCATCATAAGAAATAAACAAAGACAAATTTGAATGGAAATTAGATGGAGTTTACCTTTCTGGTAGCCTTCTTTCTCAAACCAATCTCCTCAATACTAGTGTATAAGGATCTTCTTCTTTTGATTCTTGTTCTTCACTAGATTCTGATTTATCATTATTTAAATCAAACTCTATTTTCTTTGGTTCTTCCTTACCTGGTAGGACTTCCTGTTTAAAAACATCCTTCATTTCTCTAAGTACCACATCTCGTCTATACACAACTTTCTTAGTTTCTCGGTTCTAAATATTATAACCTTTGAGACCATTTTTATACCCAATAAATATACATTTTTTAGCCTTGTTATATAGCTTAATCATTTTCCCCTTTGGAACATGAACATAGGCCACACATCCAAATACCTTCAGATGTTTGAGAGAATGTTTCTTACCAGTTCATACCTCTTGTGGAGTCTTGTCATCTAGTGTTGATAAGGGTGATTTTTTGACCAGGCAACATGTAGTACCCACTACCTCTGCCTAGAATTATTTCCCTAACATGACACCACTGAGCTTACACCTTTCTTTTTTCATTAGTGTCATGTTCATCCTTTATACAACTCCATTTTGTTGAGGTGCATATAGAATATTCTTATGCCTTGTTATATCACAGTTCTTATAGAATTCTTCAAATTCATTCTCGTAGAACTCTCTGCCATTATATGTCCTCAATGCCTTAATTATTTTCTTTGTTTTATTCTCAACAAGATCCTTAAACTCTTTAAACCTATTAAAGTATTCAGATTTCTTCCTGAGGAAATATATCCAAGTATTCCTCGAAAATTCATCTATAAATGATACATAGTACACATATTTTCCCAATGATGGAACCAAAATAGGTCCAAACACATTACTGTGAAATAGTTGTAAAATTCCTTCTGCCCTCATCCTACCAAAGGGTAATGTTACCTGATTCTACTTCCCATATACACAATGTTCACAGAAATCAAAATGCATAGAGTAGTTATACATACCTTCAACCATACCTTTACCATGTAGTAGTTGAAGACCCTTCTCTTTGATATGCCCCAGTCTTTGATGCCACAACATAACCTTTTATTTAGAGACTATAGGACTTATTTCTTCTTCAACACCAATATCAGGAACAATGGAACTATTACACCCATCACTAATAGTGCTTCCTTGCATCTCATACAGATTTTCAAACCGAACTCCCTTCAACAACACCATTGCTCCTCAAACCATCCTCTAGGTTTCCTTTTCAAATATTGTTTTTACCCTTGCATCGCCCATTTTTCTTACATAAATCAATTTTCTGGCCATTTTTTGGATTTGCAGAACACCTGGTAGTCTTCTAATCCTTCCATCTACGAGTCTCAACTTTACTTTTCCTTGACCTATGATTCTAGTTGTCGAGTCATCACCTAGGAAAATATTACCTCCATCATACCTTTCATATTCACAGAACCACTCCTTGTGGGAAGTCATATGAAAGGATGCACCTGATTCAACCAACCTTGCCTCATGATCTGCATGTGTACTTGAAGAAGCCAAGCAGACATCCCCTCCTTATTCCTTGGAAGTATTTTCTTCTATAGAAGGATATTCTTCATATCCCTTCTTTTTCTCCACTTTGGATCTACACTGCTTCTTGTAGTGCCCTTGTTTTCCACATCTCCAACATACCTTTACAAACTTTCTGAGAGACTTAGATCTTCCCTTAGACTTATATCTCCCACTTGAAGACTTAGATCTATTTCTTTCCTAGGAGCATCCTCTTGCAAATAATGCATATGTGCTCTGTCCTTCCATGTTCTTCCATCTCATCTCCTCCAACAACAAGGATGAGACCACTTCATCAAACATCAAGTCATTTGTATTACTACCTATGGCTAGAACCAGACTATCCCACGAGTCTGGTAAAGACAACTGAAAATTGATACACTTGTCTTCATCTGAAATTTTAATATCAACAGATACTAACTAACTTACCACAATATTGAAGGAGTTCAATTGCTCTACCACCCAGTCTCCATCTCTAATCCTCAGCTTATACAAATTCTTTCTCAAGAGTAGTTTATTTACTAGGGACTTAGACTGATACAACTTTCCCAACTTATCCCATAAATATTTGGTTGTAGATTCCTCTGACACATTAAGTAATACTGAATCTGAGAGACACATTTGAATTTTGCTCTTCGCCTTTTGATCCAACCTTTTCCAGTCATCTGTTGAAGTTCCTGTAGGTGCAATACCAGGATCCACTGTGATCCATTGATCTTTTTCCACCAACATATCTTCCATATTGAGCTTCCACAGCTCAAAATGTTTCCCATTAAACTTCTCGATCTTCATTTTTGAACTACTCCCCATTTCTTTTCACCTAAAAAATCAGTACCACAGATCTCCCACTGTAACAAGGCTTATCACAGTCCCGATCGAAACCCTTGACCAAAAAGGCATCCCCCTAAATCCAACAAAGATTTGATACCAAATGTGTATTTTAACCTTGTACAATATTTTACTGCAAATAGGTTTTCAACAAAAGAACAGAAAATATACAATGACAAATACACACATTACACAAAGATTTTTCCGATGGAAACCCAAACTGGGAAAACTAGCATATTCTATATTCATTCATTGTGATACATTGTTTACAATACAATAGGGGGGGGGGGGGGTTGGTCGTTCCCCCTCAAACCCCCCACATGCCAAGCCTTGGCTAAATCATTGAGAATAAAGGAATAAATTATGATATTAAAAACATTATTTAAGATAAATTTAAGAAAATTATTTGGTGTGAGAAAGAATTAGAGGATAAAAGAGAAAAATATACTATAAGGAGGTGATTATCCATACACTTAAGATCAAAAGTATCTCTAGGTTTTGACTAGCATAAGGAAGAGAATCAATATTGATAAAATAAGAATTAATCATGAGTTGCATAATGAAAGTGGATGGACTAGCATAAGGAAGAGATTCAATATTTCTAAAATAAGAACTAATCATGAGTTGCTTAGTGAAAGTGGATGTTCAACAATTCCCAAAATTGCATCGTAGGAATGAATCTACCACCTTTGTGACACCGAGAGGGTTGAAGATGAAAAACAATTTACCCAAATTATATCTCAATTTTAAAATATTTGTCACAATAGTGATCTTCCTAACCTTCTTAAGGTGGAATAAACCATCATTACCAAATAAGGCTCTTTCCATTTTTACATTTCAAATTCTATAATAAACATTTTTTACTATAATATAGTTGGCATAATTTGTAGATCTTTTCAAAGATATTTGAGACATGAACTTTGTCACCTTGAATAATCAAAATTAAACACAAATTATTTAATAAAAAAATCACATTTTATTATTGATAAAATAATACTCGACCATTTTCATAGAGATTTGTGAACGTTCAATTAATAAATCAATTCTTTATTATATAGAGAATGAAAAATGATCAAGATCAAAATATATTAGAATTTTTTTAAAACAAACCCTTTTCTCTTCCTTATCCTTAAAATTACTAATTCCCCATTCAATTACAATAACAATTACTAATGAGGAAGGACCACACAAATTTGACTCTATAACCTACTAGCTTCTTTATAAATAATATACTTGGGACAACTAATTGAATTAACAATGAAAGTTTCCCGTAAATTTGACTCTATAACCTATTAGCTTCTGTATAAATAATATACCTTAGACAACTAATTGAATTAACCATGAAAGTTTCCCATTAATAATATCTATTATAATTATAACTTTAAAAATATCATATGTTGTGTTTGAAAAGAATAAATAAGAAATCACAAAGTATGAAATAATATCTATTCTAATTATAATTTTAGAAATAGCATATAATGTGTTTGAATTAACCATGAAAGTTGCCCATTAATAATATTTATCATAATTATATAACTTTAGAAATAACATATGTTGTGTTTGAAAAGAATAAATAAGAAATCACAATTTATAAAATAATGTATATTCTAATTATAACTTTAAAACTATCTTATGTTATGTTTGAAAAGAAGAAATAAGAAATCACAATGTTTGAAATAAATTCAGGAAATGCAATAGAACACAAGTTACAAAAAGATATTTTGAGAAGGGGAGCAAAATCACAACACTTTTCCAGAAAAAGAAAAAATGTGTAGACACCTCATAAGATTACGTAGGAACGCACAAATGAAGCTTTGGTCATGTCGTGACATCATCCTATTCAGTGTGGGAAGGATAGTGCTTTTGTTCCTCTGTTTCGAGAAGGAATCACATGGAGAGAAACATTGAAACATAACTGGTAGTGTTCCACAAAAGTATAAGATAAGTGGAAAGAATATTTATTGAAAGAAGATGATATCACACTGTGAACTGAAATAGAAATGTGCTTTTCTTTTAATTGCATATTAAGCTACGTTTGTTCCTTGTTATTTAAACGACACAATTTGCAATTAAGGTTGCAGTGGCGTGATTTTGGGGATAAGCCCCAGTCGGTGGGGCCAGCCTCGTCCGACCAGAGGCTAGTGACCAGGAATCATGTGGGAGACAAAGCGATGGCCATATGGCCATCCACATAGAACTAGGACCTAACGACCTGAGGCTCAACAGTTAGCGCCCAAACCACAGACACATGGATCCTACCATATGACTAGGAGCCCGGGAATAGGGGGCTGCGCCATGAATTATTCCCAAATTTGGGTTTTTTTTACCATATTATATGATAGTGGATTTTCATGCTGTTTTTGGGAGATTTTGTCTATCATTGGAGGATACAGAGCCCTTTTTGAGGCCAGATCTTGGGAGGAAGCTGGGAGGCTGTTACCAACTTCAAACCTATATAAACCATAGGTTCTTGGAAGCATGGAACAGGTTCAGAAAAGGGGAAATGCTTAGGAATTTGACTATCAAAGCCATTTTTATGCAGGGAATCCATTCAGGAGAGCACCTTGTGGGTCATTTCTGGGAGCTTTGCTCAACTGTTTTCAGTGACGTCAGTTGTGTTGGGTTCTTGAGGTCTAGTAGAACACAAATAGACCTATTTGTAATCCATTTGAAAATTTTATGATGTACTTTTGAAGCTTTGAAGAGAAATAAGAAAGCCTCACCCACTGAGACAAAGGCCCATAGACATAGGCGATATTTCTGAACTCTATTAACAATTTTGCTATCATGATTTACTGATTATTTGTGCTTACTTTCAGATTTTCATATCTTATTATGGCTTCCATGTTATATCTTTAATTCGTCTTGTTTCTTCAAATTCCTAAATGGTTAATAAACTCATGCTTTAAAACTTAACCATAGTCTTTAAAAGATATTTTCGGATCAAAGGTATCAAAGCAGGTTGACAGTTGGTTTTTGAGTTTGCATGATTGCTAGGGAAAAGATGAATCATGGTGAAGGCGAGCTTGTTGAAGAGAATCTTGAGATTTGATCGAGAAAGAGGACTTCTCAAAGTGAGAAGATGGCATCGGAAGAGGGACTTTCTCATGACGAGATAGAGTTTCGAAAGACCTTCTTCACCATGTTGGAGATGGTAAAGGTTTTATATGATGATTACTTGGAGCGGAAGAGACTGATTCTAGGTGAATCTTCAAAAGCCTCCTAAACCTCCACCTTCACCTCCTTCTTCTCCATGAACTTCTTCTTCTTCAAGTACAAGTTCCAAATCCACCACAAGTAAACATTCCCATAAACATAAACAGGACATGCATTTACTTAAGCTTGATGTGAAGTTTGAATTACCCATGTATGATGGTGAAGTCAATGCAGAGAGGATTGATAACTGGGTCAGAAAGATTGGAGTTTATTGCAGTGTGCAACAAATCAAAGATGAGGAAACTCAAATCAAGTTGGCATCGCTTCGTCTTGCAGGCACAACACTCATCTGGTGGCAAAGCAAGTTG